>JAGFPH010008707.1:6548-28599 GCA_018207615.1 Philaenus spumarius
TAACATGATTATGTGTATAGAAGGTTCCAAAGGGGTTGGCGTGCGGAGCACGCAGGGGTTTCCCGTAGTATTTCATAGAGTTAATTTTATAATTCGCCACTCAATTCAACTCCTTTTAGCTAATTTCCATAGGAAAGATGAGCTATTTGAGTGACCCTTATGGTGAAATCTTAGGTCGGGAGTAGTAAATGAGCACCTATCACGGTCCTCAGAACACATTTTTGAGTGTCATTATAAACTTTATATGTGTGTGTGTGTTCGCACGTTAACGGCCCCAGTTTACGTCCGATTTGATCCAAATTTGGTGCAGATGCGTATTTCTAAGTGTCTCAGACGAGTTCGTTATCTAAAGTATCCAACAATCGGAAGCACGTTTTTGACTTGAAGTAATTTCTTTTTACAGTTTTTTGTACTAAAATGAAATTTTTTGGAATTTTTTACAAAGCTATAAATATAGGAGATAGTACTACACATTTTGTTTTTTTTGCACGACATTAAAGCTCTTTTGGTCCCTCCAAAATCGAGCAAAACGTGAAATACCATAAAAGTACTTCAATCCTATTGCTGCGACCCAAACCACTGCGAGCGAAGCAAAACAGTAAAAAATCTGTTGCCACAAGGTCGAACAGAACGAAGAAGCCCTTGAGCCAGGTTTGGAGGTTGAGGTGCCGATAAATTCTACTAATATATTTCGTACACGCAGACAGCTATTCAACCACTTCGTGAGTAGACCAATTCCCAAATAGTTGAAACCCTATAATCTTATAAACTTAATGGAAATTCGATCAACTCACGTCAGCGGTTCAGCTGCGTGGCCGACTTATTATGAGTTTTAATGGTTTGAGTTACTCCCAAAATACCTCGAACCGTCGCTAAAAGAACTTTAAGTCCCCACACTAAATAACTATGTACAACTTTGTCTCTTTGTTTTCAAAACCATTAATATTCTAAACAGAAAGCGCAGATCTTGAATCAGGGCGGGGCATTCCTAATGAATGGACTGTAACTGGTCGTGATAACTTTATGCTCAATAAATACGTAGACGAGTTCTCGCATTAATTAATAGTACACATTTTATTACTATTGTTAAAAAGTAAATGTTTTCTAGGGCCTCACGAATCAACTGAAAGGCAAAATAATTCAAGGAAGCGCAAAACAACAAAGCCTGGCTATAAACAATACTCTTTTATGTAAAAAAACAAAACAAATAAACGGTGCCAGGAAATGGCACATAATTTCTCACAAACATATTTAAATTATTAAACAGATTCACTGTGACTTCATAGTTGTAGGAGGGGTAGGAGAGGTGATATTAAAGTAGGAGATTAACTAGTAAATATATTATTATTAGCTAGAGAGAAAACTATTCGATCGATTTCGAACAAATTTGCACAAAACACTTCAATTAGGCCTGTATAGATGCACGAAAAAAGGTTTTGAAAATTCTTGGAAAACAACCCCCTTTTTGGCCGAAAAACCCCCGAAAATCAGTTATTATTAATATTATTAGCTAAACAAGAACTTTTAGAAATATTCGGTTTTCTGCATATGGTAGGGTACATTAAGTGCTAAAAATAAGCCAAATTTTACCAAAATCGTTAGAGCCGTTTTTTATAAAAATATATTGGGGTTTTTTTGCCAAAAAGGGAGTTGTTTTTCAAAACCCTTTTTCGTGCTTCTGTATAGGCCTAATTGACATGTTTGATGCAAATTTGTTCGAAATCGATGGAATAGTTTTCACAGACTGATATTTTGTACTCAGGGGGTCCCAAAACGGATATTTCAACAAAAATCTCAAAATCGTTTTTTTTTTGCGATCACTATACTTTATCTATACTATAGTATAGAGAGAAAGTAAAATTAATTCGACCACGCAGCTGAGCCGCTGACGTAAATAAGATGCGTTAGCAATCACTTAAATAGTTTTGGTTAGTTCACAGCTATTTCACCTTATTTTTCAGGCATCATCAGAACTCGGATATATAAAAACGCTTCTCGCAATTACACCGATTAACAACGCTAACTATGTTAACATTCAACACTTAAATAAATAAAAATATAAATTTACGACACTTAATAAAATTACTAGGGGCTCTGCCTCTGGACGCTTCGCGTCCCAACCACGCCTCGGCCTTTGGCCTCAGATGGCTGCTTCGCTTCGCTCGCAGTTGAAAAATTCGCTAAAGAATCTCGTTAATCTTTGGCTCGTTTGTACATAGGTTTGTAAAATTATGAAACCAGGCTTAAATATATTAACAGTCATTACAAGATTAATTATAACCTGAAATACATGCTTTAGAAACGTGAGAGGCTTTCATTAAGATTTTAGTCCTAGTTCTACTATCTTCTGTCAACTAAAGTTTTGAAACCAGGCCTAAATATAGTAAAAACTATTGCAGGATTAACATAACCTCAATACTACGTTTCAGAAATTAGCCAGGCCTATATTACAAAATTGACAATTCGAATTTATCCATCTTTGCCAAGTTTACCTTTTTTTTTTTGACAAAATAAATGATTAAATCATGCCAAATTTACTCTAATTCCAACGTGCTAAAACTGTACAAATTAGCTTGTTTTTTAACAGTAATTAAAAACTATCCAACTGATAAAACAGTATATATTGGTTTGTTTATAAACAGCTGTTTTGATCGCTTTATTTACTATTTCGTTGTTATTTTGTAACCAACATGGCAACACATAAGACCCTATGTTAAAATTGTTCAACTTTTAAATTAGATTTTCTGAAAAAATTGCGTTTTTACACGAAATACAACTATATGGGTGTCCTTAAAAATCAAAACTACACCTAAATACAAAATTTCTTTGAATTCGTTAGAGCCGTTTTCGAGATCCGCGACAGATACAAAGATAGATAATTATAAAGATAGATACAAAGATAGAACAAAGATAGATACAAGAATTGCTCATTTAAAGTAATAGGATTTTGTTTTTAATGTCACAGTGTATGATTGTCATCTACCGTATCATTTTCCAAAGAGAGAAGATAGTTTGGTAAAAGATGTTGTCAATCGGTGTAATTTGTGAAAATTGTTTTTGTTTATTCGAGTTCTGATGATGCCCAAAAAATAAGGTGAAACAGCTGTGAACTAATCAAAACTACTTAAGTGATTGCTAAGGCAAGTATATAGCAATCGGTTATGGCTACACATACATTTATGTCTACTAATATATTTCATAAAAACTGTACAGCGACTTCTTCGTAAGTTAACCAAATTCAAATAAATTTAATTTTGGAAATTTGCTAAACTCACGTCAGTGGCTGAGCTGCGTGATCGAATTATTTTTATTTTAGTTTTTCTACATAAAATACTATTGTTTATAACTAGGCTTTGTCGTTTTGCGCTTCCTTGAATTATTTTGCCTTTCAGTTGATTCCTGAGGCCATAGAAAACATTTACTTTTGAACAATAGTAACACAATGCACTATTAATTAATGCGAGAACTCGTCTACGTATTTATTGAGCATACAGTTATCACGACCAGCTTACAGTCCATTCACTAGGAATGCCCCGCCCTGATTCAAGATCTAAGCTTTCTGCTTAGAATATTAATGGTTTTGAAAACTCAGAAACCAAGTTGTACGTGGTTATTTAGTGTGGGGACTTAAAGTTCTTTTAGCGACGGTTCTAGGTATTTTGGGAGTAACTCAAACCGTTAAAACTCATAATAAGTCGGCCACGCAGCTGAACCGCTGACATGAGTTGAGCGAATAAGTTTATAAGACTATAGGGTTTCAACTATTTGGGAAATTGGTCTACTCCCGAAGTGGTTGAATAGCTGTCTACGTGTACGAGATATATTAGTAGAATTTATTTGTAACCCCAGAATCCGACTCTTTCTCAAGCGCTCCTTCGTTCCGCTCGCAAAGGAAAAACTCGCTTTGTGCGTTTGTACAGATGGAAATATATTTGAAGAAGTGGGCCACGCAGGTAGGGGTGAGTGTAGGGTATGTTATGAGTGGCGGGGTGGGGGATTTGACTGCTGAGTACACTACTACGCAGTCTGTTTTTACGGCTATGTTTTTAAAAGTTATGTACAATATTTATAAAAATTTCAATAAGTAGATTATAGTTCAGAAATAATAAAACACTACAACGTTTTTAGAAAAGGCAGTACAATAGACAACGCGACTAACCTCTGTCACCGACTGACTCGCTACGCTGAGATCCACGCTGTTAGCGCATGCGCATTGGCCATCCCTGCTTCTGCGCATACAACCAGCCGCTTCTTCACATATATTTCCTACTGTACCTCGACCTTGTGTCCTCGGATTTTTACTGTTTTGCTTCGCTCGCAATGGTTTTCATCGTAGCCATAGGATTGAAGTACTTTTATGATATTGCTCGATTTTGGGGGACCATACGAGCCATAAGGTTGAGTAAAAAACCAAACGGTGTATAATAATCTAATAGATTTATACTTTTACATAAAACCCCGAAAAGTTTCATTTCAGTACAAAAAAATCCCAAAAAGAAATTACTTCCAGTAAAAAAAGTGCTTCCAGTTGTTGGATATTCTGGCTAACAATTTCGTCCGACACGCTTTGAAATTGACGTGTGCACCGAATTCGGGTAAAATCGGTCGTAAACGGGGGCTGTTAGAGTGCGAGCGGATATATACAGTTTTTTAATGACACCCAATAACGTATCCTGAGGACCGTGAACGGTGCTCATTTACTACTCCCAACCTTAGGTCTCACCATCAGGGTCACCGCATAGCTCGTCTATCCTACGGAAATTCGCTGAAATAAAATCTACTATTACAAACGACTAATAATTTGTGTTACAGTATTGTTAGAAACAAAACGCTATAAGTCGCGCCACCCTAACTCGAGGCAGCGCAAACGATTAACGCACTTTTCGTTTCACTTTTGGGGGGGGTGGCTACCCGGGTTGGGTCTGATAACGATCTACAAATATTTGGTGGACTTTTCGTCCCACCTGAGGAAAGGGTTGCAGAAAGGGCCATATATAGGATAATTTATCTGACCTTCTTTCCCTCATAATACATTATAACGATTTATATCGATTAGGATTTTTTGACCTATCGGATTTACAAACTTAAGTAAATTCAACCGTAAATAGCTATGCTATAATTTCATGATTCCCATCACACTTTATCCAGGCTTTGGACTGGAAAAATAGTTATAAATTTTATAATAATTTTGGCATGACCTATAAACTATACTGTAAACCCCAGTTACACGGTTGCCAACTTCGTGTTTCTTACACAAGATTGCATGCCATCTTTCCTATAGAAATCGGCTAAAAAGAGTTGAATTACGTGGCAAATTATAAAATTAACTCCATGAAACATAATTAAATTTAGTTTTTCACACGGGGCAAAAGTTTAAAAAAAATTCAAAGTTTACAACGATTTACTTTAAATCGTAGACGGTCTACAAATCCCAAACGAGATCTAGCTTTGATAAAAAAATTATCCAGTGCAACTTTTCATCCCGCCCATTTTTTAATAAATGCTGACTATATTACGATAAAAAAGAAATGTGTGAAAAGAATGGTCGCGTATGTAAAATCACCCTCCCCGAAGGGAATAAAAGATTTATTACCACTGCAACTCTTGACCCGCTGTTACCCTTGCCAACACATTGCCTTTTAAACTGTTTATTTTGCTCTTTAATATTTACTGACTTTCTTTCAGAAGTATTTTAAAACATAATTTGAAACATATTATACACTTTAATATTTAAACTATGTAAGTATTGGTAAGTAAACACCAATACTTGAAACACAAATACCCAATGTCTGACATCAGCATCAATAAAATAATTATAATAATATATTATAAAATAAAATTGAAATAAACTCATAATGAATCTATAGAAACAGGCCAGACTAGCTTTGTGAGTAAGATTATTTCAGCAGGAAGTTACAACGGATGTACCAGCTTCAATTATTACTTAAGACACAAATACACTGCTTTGCGTTATTCGGTGTGAATCAACGAGTGCAGACACGCGATAAATACTGCCAAATCTGTAAAACTGGAAAGCCAATCAGAACAATATAAAATTCAAACAGTCCAATCAAAAACAAATTAGAATGCGTGAAACTGTGTGGTGGGGAAATTTTGGAGAGGACACGAGGTCTGTCATCTAAAAACTGCCGGAAGAGTAACTTCAAGACTACAACTTTAAAATGCCCTAGTTTAATATTTTCAATCATCAAACAGAATAATCATCTAACTATTAAATAATCAGAGAGTAAAAATCATCCTATTAATAAATCAAAATCATCAAATAGTGCAAGTGCAGTGTTAAAATAAAATAAATAAAAGTCAATAAGTGGAGTGTATAAAATCATAAAAATAAAAGTGCAAAGTGTATGAGAGTGGGAGAGAACCAGAAATTATGTAAGTAGATATAAAATTTCATTTGATTGTTAAGACAGACCTCGAGGGTTAAATTAAATAACAAACGAAATCTTATCCAGAGGATTATATCATAAGTAACATTAAAATAAAATAAATAATCATTTGTAATAAATAATTGTGTTGGGACTTGTTCATTAGGATTAACTGAGAGGAGCGTTCTGAGACACCTTATAAGTAATCGAGATCAGTCACCGAACCAACTTAATATCATTCAAATAAATCTATAAATAATATAATACATTTTGTAATATCAGATTTTATTATGTACTAGTAATTAGAAGAAATTTCAGATTCAATCATTCAAATAAGACACATAGATTTAAAGGTTAGGAGAGCGGGAGATTAAATGACTAGCACCGCCCTCCTTAGACGAATTTAAACTTTCACTTTATTACTTTCGAAAATATAAATTGAGTAAAAATTAATGGTATCAGATTTACATGTATTTAACTATTTTTTGAAAAATAATGATTGTAGGAACTATTTTCAGAAATTTCAGAATGTATTTAATAATTTTGTGAAAAGGTCTCTGTACTTATTTTTACCTAATTATTTCCGAGTACGTCACATGCCAAGCTAATATTTGATCCTTAAGGAGGATCTGGTGGAGCCCCCAAACTTGAAAATATTATCATTCAAAACACCTTGAAAACAAAATAATTTACAAAACCGTACATAAACTTGCAATAACCTTACAACTATTTAAAAATAGTTATAGTACATTATTAATCTGTACTGACATTTAAAGAGGTAAAATTTGTTGACTACTTAGGCCTTACTATAACAGCGACTGCAATAGCTCGCCCTTCCTATAGATATTCGCTAGAATAAAATCTACGCACCAAACGAGTAATAATTTATGTTACAGTATTGCTAGAACGAAACAAAGCACTAAACTATACTGTAAATACCCATTGAACTGTTGCCAACTTCACGTTTCTTACCCCGGATTGCACGCCAAGGTAAATGGTCCGTTTACCCGTGTTTTCGTCTAAATTTAATTAAATTCCCTCGAGTGAAAGTAGAAATCGTGAGGCATTATCGTTTTATTTTCAAACAATAGAACTTTATTAGAAAAAAGAAACCAATATATCTTTCCATAAAAGTATTAAAGGTACGCAAAATTTATTTGTACAAAAATGCGTATATGTTTTCTCATTTGTTGGAAAAAAATGTATTGCAATGTGCAAATTATTTGGGAGAAAATAATGTTACGCCATCGACCACCTGTGGCATTAAGAAGGAAGAAAAGTCACAGTGGATCGATTTTAAATTGGAGGTCGCAACGTAACCACTCGAAAAGCCACAAAAACACCCTGTTCGCGATACTACATACAACGCCTTTAAACCTTAAAAAGAAAATAGCTCCTGTGGGAGAGTACACTTACAAAAACATACACATACATATATATATATATTACATAGGCAACAAATCATGATGAGGTTAGGTTATTGATCCTAAATAATGAAAAATATATAAATATTGACATGAGATTTTATTAAAATAGGCATTTGGTAATAGCAAAAAACCTAGCAAAGAAAATATGTCTCAGATGAGACAGGTAAATTTAAATAATAAAAAAAATCGTTGGCCAACTTGAAACAACCTTATGGGTATAAAAGTAGATTTAAAAAAAAATCAAATTTCTATTTTATAGATCAAACAGGCATGCTACTATTCATTAATAGTACTTCTCTTAAACTACCACATGGTTTAATTATATAATTTGCCTCATCTCGTTTGAGATGAGAAATAAATAAATCACTGTCACTGCAAATACATTTGTTTAGATTTTGATGGAGTGTCTGTAGCTCCCAAACTTGAACCAGCAAAGCTAACAAAGAAAAACAATGCATAAGTAACTGATTTGCTTCAGTTTCTCACAAATTCAGACATGTAAACTAGCCAACTTAGTTTTGGTAAAAATGTTTTTGATATTTAGTGAGAATTACTGAAAATCTCATAAGCAAGCACACAAATTGTTAAATAGGCTTTACCTCAGCTGATATTAGTAAAGTAATTGTTTGAGTACACATAGACAAAAGTGTATAAAACATTTTAAAACTGGTAACACTGGCTTAGTAACAAAATCTGGCAAAATATTTTGTGGCAAACAAACTTAGAACTTGTTCTGACTTTGAAAATAGCATACACAACTAAATATTAACCTCTAGTCAGGTTTGGTATATTATTACAGCATAAGGTGATGTTAATTTTGCTTCACAAACTTATAAAAGTGAAGTTAAAAGATTTATAACTTTCAGATACATTGTTAAATTGTTTTAGCTTCAAACATGACTTATACAGCATTTAGCTCCTGTTTTCTTTTTTAAAATTAACACATTATTACAACAACCATGAGAAAATGATTTAGGTTTGCAAGACTGACAAGTTTGCATTAGCAAGGTAGAAAACTATTACATACAATAATTGTTAACTGGCATTACCCATGTAGAAAAATGTATTACTTTCAAAAGTTGTTAACTAGCTTTAGCAAAGTAGGAATATGTTACATGCAAATAATTGTTAACTAGTTTTAGCAAAGTAGAAATGTATTACTTTGAAATATTTAGGCTTTGTTTAAGATGAACACATTAAGAGTCAAATTGCTGAAAGCCATTTGTTACACTAAATGTTAATAAAATGAGAATTTATGGTAGCAATTTTTGCAAAATTCAGTTCACAAAATAATCTTTCAGGTTGCAAGACGTAACCTAAACATGGCATAATTATACAGAGTTTTAAACGTATACTCCCCTGTTAAAGAGCATTACTTTAATGTGAAATAAAATTAAAAACGCACCTGGTAGCAGTACGAAATTACTTTTCCAAAGCAGAAAGTATTTGCAGGAGGAAGTGCAGCATTTCAAGAGCTGCGTGTAGCGGCTAGGCTCGATGCAGATTGGATATTTTTAAAATGGCCGTTAAGACCGTTGAATAAAGACAGGCTTCGAGAAGGTTCCAAGCAGCTGATGGAATATCGCGATAAGCAACTCAAGTAGATAACGAGGTAAGGCAACAGTACTGCCTGAAGTAAAGATAAGGCTTGTCGTTGTGTCGCTAGATGGCGGGAACTGCCGGTTTCGGAAAGATGGTAAAGAACAGAAAGTGAAATGTTTGGGAAAACGTTTCAATAATATTAAACAATAATTTAGGCATACGGTATCGGTTGATTGATTTGTTTTTTTACCGCAATGAATTGGGTGATTCAGGAAGAAATGGAGAAGTTTTCAGGATCTGTTCTACTAGTGAAAATTCAGAAAAAATCGTATAAACATAGGTTCGGAAATGCTTCGATTTCCAGTTATCCACTATTTATTTTTACAAAATACTTAATATTTTTGGATGTAGGAAATATATTAAACCCAAAATTTTGAATACATATTCGGTACGACATCTTTTATCAAAAAAAAAAAGCAAAACTCGCTTTTTCATACATTTTTCAAATGGCGACCGCTTAAAATGTTTAAAGTAAAGTACCTCGAAAACCGGTAAATTTACAAACAAATTTCAAAAAACAAATAATTTCTTTTTTTAACGGCAAACATTAAAGGTGTTTTGTTATTTCTGTAACTTAAAATATAACCACATTATTGACTAAAAACTGAACAATTTGTATATTGTGGACAACTACCAAGATACAAGTTTTACTTGAACTTGCTTCTTTTAATGACACTCCTGAACGAGTTCTAGGGACTATGATCGGTGCTCATTCACCACTTCCACCTTAGGTCTCACCATAACAGTCACTGCAATAGCTCATCTTTCCTGTGGAAATCCGCTAATAAACTAGAAATGAAATCACAACATCTTATTTCAATTAAGGTAGCCTATTCTTAAGTTCCCAATTAAAACACCGTAGTTTTTTAGCTACCTACTTCAACGTTCTTTTAAAAACTCCTAATTTTGATTATTAAATAATTTACTAACAATTTCTTATTTTTTCTGTCATTGCAATACTTCTGTTTCTGTTGAAACGAATTAAACAACATGTAGGCCTATTAGAAAAGTTGACTATAAAATATTTTGATATTTTTACTAAATCATTACGGTTAAAGTGAGTTAGTTTATAAGTATAAAGGGATTTCTTTCTGTTATTTTAAAATTTAAATATTTATGGTGTGCTACTTTTTTTCCCCGTTTACATTGAATATAATTGAGTTTTATTATTAAAACCCTGTTCCCATCTTTGAAACATCAATTACTTGTTTATTATACTTCGTTTTGTTCTATACAGCTTGGGCCTAATCAAACTAGGTAGCGGCACTGTACAATAGCGGGTAGTCGTTTGCAGAAAATGAAGTAGAGTGCAGCACTATAGGGCAAAATATTTCAAATAGATCAAGGGTAATATACCACGCAAATCAATCAGATTAAATCAACGTAAAGTGTTATAAACTCTTATTTATAAATAAAAGTAATTAACTTAATTAAATCAACGTATTAAATCAGTTATAAGTACTCCTAACTGGCGAAATATTCGCGCGGTTTAGCTAGTTTTATTTTCATTCTCTTAAAAACAAAACAATGAAGACCCATAATATTAGTTTTCTGTGGCACAGTACCTTTCGAATGGTATACGTTTCATTTCTCTCCTTTTATAACAAACTAGGGGAAGCCCCTGCGTGCTCCGCACGCCAACCCCGTTGTAACCTTCTATACACGAAATCATGTTATGTTTGCTTTATAATAAAGGTGTAGGATTAATAATAACCCCAAAGCTAAGATGGTAAATAATGTCAAATGTTCAAATCAAATTATTTTGGAACAGCAGTTAATAGTAAAGTTTAAAAGAACCAGCAAGGCTCAGGTATACACTTTAAAAACCTAACTTAAAAGTTAGAAATACAAAAATAATCGCTTTAAAGTTTGAAATCAGCTGTCAATGGAAATATTGGAGAAAACAGCTGTTTTATCTGTTATTTTATTCAATCGGTTGCTATGGTAACAAATGTAAATACATGTGTTGGTTCATCAGTCTAGGCCTAACCTAAGGTTTTGTCCGACAAAATTTACAAATATTTAAATAAAAAATGTTTTTATCAAAATGAATTATAGCCCATGTTACTCAGGGATAGTGTAGCTTTTTATTAGTGAACTATTTTTTCAATCGGTTCAGTAGTTCCAGAGATTAACCCCTCGTTCATAAAAACAAACAAATTTTACCTCTTTATAATATTAATGTAGATATTACAGAAAATTTTTTTGGTGTGCACGTATCAAATATAATTGCATCAGAATCAACTCTAGTACAATAATTAATTTTAAATGATTTAAATACATTAGTTCGGGTGCAGTTAAGTTAGCTTAAGTTCAAAATGTGAGCAACTGCCATGTTTACAAAAATAATCAACGGTTTGAAATAAAAATACGAATTAGAATAATATGCATTGGCAATAGTTGTGTAAGATAAGTACTTTTGCAGTTCTTTATTTTTGTTTTTGGATTACTAGTTTCGACCTCTATCTATGGTCATCTTCAGGTAGTACAATTTTCGATGTTCACGTAATTAATATAATTATGTATGGTTTTTGAGTTCAACGATCGAATTGTATGCATTATAGTTTTTTTTTAAATAATTCAATAATCGGTTGTTCGTTTCTTGTGTTACAGTCGGGAGTAGGCTATGGACTCACTGAAGATCAGGTTGTGGGTAAGTCCAACTCATCGCTTTGTATACAAAGTCTTTACTATAATATGGTTGCACAATAATTTTAATTTGCAGCTCCTGTATCGTCCTATTAGGATACGGAGAAGCAGCACTCTTTTACATTTTGATAGTATACACATTAATAGGGTAGAACAACTTAGCAATATTTTGCAGCCCCGTCACTGTGTAGTACTTTTTGATGGGAGAAATAAAGATAAAAGCGGGGTTTTGCGCAGTACATATTTACAAATTTACAGGGTGCCCCAGGAGAAAAGATAAAGATGTTAGAAGGCGATTCTGCTACTAAAAATAAGAAAAAAAAATCTAATAAACATAGGTCCGGAAATAGTTGTCGAATTATCCGTCATTTTGTTTGTTTTTTATTTTTCACTAAACATTTTTGAAAATAGAAAAGATGTAGCATAAGGTATTTGTAGCATAACCTTTTACCCCTGTACGAAAATCCAGAACTTTCTTTTCTATATTTAATGCCCCTGACCTGTAGGCCTACCCCGTAGCGCAATATGGCCCTGACTGTAGCATTATAGCAAGCATATTGTGATGACGAAGGTAGTTTTCCGTAAACAGGGATTCTCTTTAGCATACCGAACCGAATAAATTGACCAGTTCGATTCCTCCCCCATCAATAACCTAACGTTATTTTGGCCTACCTGTACCCAACTGCTGTGTGTTGGATTTGTTTTGCTGCTCCTTTTGTCTTTAAGTAGCTGGCGAAACCTAGGTCGGCACGGCTCAGTAAAAAATTTGTGAAATATACAAAAAGCTTTCATTTATTTATTTATAATGGAATTTCACCAAGAACCAACGGTCGTTAGTATAAATCGTAGTAGTAATTACTAGTGATATTGTAATACAAGTTATTAATACATTATAAAAAGAACTTTATCTTATTAGCTGTTGATTTGATCTTTTTATTAATATTCATTGTTTTCAATTAACAGTAAATTTCCTAAGTATTAGAACCAGGTACTGAAAATTTCAATGAGCTGCCATTTTGTACTGGGTTGAGATAGAAAGCTCTAGTTTCCACCTTTCTTCTTCGTTAATCGAGACCTTTAAAATGAGGTGTCACTTAATGGGGCTTTACATTTAAAAATTTTAAGCTGCCCCCCATGGTCCTCAGAACACGTTTTTGGGTGACATTAAAAACTGTATATGTCTGCTCGCACTCTAACAGCCCCAGTTTACGACCGACTTCACCCAAATTCGGTGCACACGTCAATTTCAAAGTGTGTCGGACGAAATTGTTAGCCAGAATATCCAACAATTGGAAGCACTTTTTTTACTGGAAGTAATTTCTTTTTGGAATTTTTTGTACTAAAATGAAACTTTTCGGGTTTTTATGTAAATATATAAATCTATTAGATTATTATACAGAGTTTGGGTTTTTACTTGACCTTATAGCTCGTATGGTCCCCCCAAAATCGAGCAATATCATAAAAGT
Organism: Philaenus spumarius; assembly: GCA_018207615.1. NCBI lineage: Eukaryota > Metazoa > Arthropoda > Insecta > Hemiptera > Aphrophoridae > Philaenus > Philaenus spumarius. Next base: position 20,082 of record JAGFPH010008707.1, read on the forward strand.
ACTTGAATCCGATGGCTACGATGAAAACCATATTGCGGGCGAAGCAAAACAGTAAAAATCCAAGGACTCAAGGTCAAGCGAGTTTTTCCTCTGCGAGCGGAACGAAGACGCGCTTGAGCCAGAGTCGGAGGCTGGGGTTACAAACAAATTCAACTAATATATTTCGTACACGCAGACAGCTATTCAACCACTTCGTGAGTAGACCAACAGTCCAAAATAGTTGAAACCCCATAATCGTAGCAACTTAATTATGGAAATTCGATTAACTCACATCAGCGGTTCAGCTGCGTGGTCGAATTATTATGAGTTTTAATGGTTCGAGTTACTCCCAAAATACCTAGAACCGTCACTAAAAGATGGGCAACTTTAAGTCCCCGCACTAAATAACTACGTACGAATCATTCTACGTACTAAATCGGGAAAACGAAGCATTCCCGAACCTCTGTATACGAAGTTTAGGCTATCTGTATTTTCACCAGTAGAAAACCTCCTGAAAGTTTATCCGTTTCTTCCTGAATCTCACAATTCCTGTGGTAAAAAACAAATCAATCAACCAATACTGTAAGCCTAAATTATTGTTTAATATTATTTTCTCCCAAATAATTTGCACATTGCAATACATTTTTTTCCAACAAATGAGAAAACATGTATGCATTTTTGTACAAATAAATTGTGTGTATCTTTAATACTTTTATGGAAAGATATATTGGTTTCTTTTTCCTAATAAAGTTTTATCGTTTGAAAATAAAACGAAAATGTCTCGCGATTTCTACTTTCACTTGTGGGAATTTAATTAAATTTGGATGAAAACACGGGTAAACGGACCATTTACCTTGGCGTGCAATCTGGGGTAAGAAACACGAAGTTGGCAACAGTGCAATTGGTATTTACAGTATAGTTTAGTGCTTTGTTTCGTTCTAACAATTCTGCAACACAAATTATTACTCGATTGGTGCTTATATTTTATTTTAGCGAATATCTATAGCTATTGCAGTGACTGTTATGGTAAGGCCTAAGGTCGGGAGTAGTCGACAAATTTTAAATCTTTATAATGTTAGTACAGATTAATAATGTACTATAACTATTTTTAAATAGTCTAGATAGGAAAGAGTATAAAATGTTTCAAGTTATGTTTTAAAATACGTCTGCGAGAAAGTCAGTAAATATTATAGAGCAAAATAAACAGTTTAAAAGGCAATGTGTTGGCAAGGGTAACAGCGGGTCAAGAATTGCAGTGGTAATAAATTTTTTATTCCCTTTGCTGAGTATGATTCACATACGCTACCATTCTTTTCACACATTTATTTTTTATCGTACAATAGTCAGCATTTATTGAAAAATGGACTAGATGAAAAGTTGCACTGGATAATGTTTGCACTGGACGAAACACGGTATTACGAATGCATGTTTCAACGATTTTGCTGCTTGAGTCAGACCTTTCGTATTGAAATCATACGGCACACTCGGGAGTTTTCTTCAAGGTAAAGAAGAGCCTTAACCCTTTCAGACCCAGTGTCCTCTGCAGAGGACATCATATTTAGTGAATTTTCTATTTTTTTGTAACATTGTTTGAGCATTTGAAACCCAATGTCCTGTCCAGTGGACTAGTTATAAGCACAAAAATAACTATGAAGGAATAGGCTAGTTCTTTCCGTTTCACATATGATATAATATACAAAATCGATGTAGTGTTCCCCCGTATGTCGTAGGTTGGTTTTTTTTAATAATATGATATATATATACAGAAATACTACAGTAAAATTATGCAAAACATCTAAAGCCTTTAGACCAGGTAACTAGTCATATCCCGTCAGCTAGTTTCCTAATTTTCTAATTTCCTAAATATTAGAACCAGGTACTGAAAATTTCAATGAGCTGCCATTTTGTACTGGGTTGAGATAGAAAGCTCTAATTTCCACTGTTCTTCTTCGTCAATCAAGACCTTTAAAATGAGGTGTCACTTAATGGGGCTTTACATTTAAAAATTTTGAGCCGCCCCCCAAAAATCCCATTTTGGGGAAGTGGGCAAAGTTGTAATAGTGACTAAAAATTTCACTTTTATTTCCTAGAAAGATGTTCTGTGTTTCATGTTTTCTATCTTTATCCATTTAAAATTTAACAGGGTGTATCCATACTTTTGACTCGCTCTATATACAAACTACTATACTGAGTTGGATACAAATAAATATTCTTTATTCTCTAACATCGTATTTCACGTTTGACATTGCCTACATTATGTGAAAGCATCCATAAATTATTCTCCACCACCGGAACAGTAAATGACAATGTACTGTATTAAGATTATGCCAATGATTATGTATTAATTACAGTTTCTCTGTTTAACACATGAGCCTTGTAGTTCATCGTATTTCCACCAGACGCACTTAGCGCCGCTGTTCTTATTCTACCTTTACTTTGTTACAACCTGGTGTAATGTTTTTCAACACATTAACCTAATTGAAAAACGCTGTCTCTCGGGACTTATATAGAGTGTGCTGGAAGTGAGGTTTCTCTTTTTATCTATACACATAAATAAAACTGAAGTATCTGTCTGTGATTTCAAAATATAAGCTTTTTTCTAAGTTATATGGTTATTTACACATTACCCAGGGCCGTTTTTAACCTCACTAGCGCCCTAGGCACTTCAAACAATTCCACCCCTCATACCTGATTTATACGGGGGGGGGGGGGTGAGGGGGAGGGTCTGGGAGGTATGGAATACTAATCAAATAATAGGGGGTCCAAAAAACCCAGCAGAGTATTTCTTTTTGAGTTCTTGATTTGCCAGTTTTGGTTCGGGAGGGAATTCCCCTTAACTCTCTTTCTTTCCGTTGGCTCTTATCATTACTATTCTTTTGATTTTGTTGGAGAGTCAGAGAGTCTTACGATTATCCACCACCTATGGACCCGCCGTGTCCCGGACTGGCAACTGGCAGCCGTAAGGAGTTTCATGGCCTAAACATTCCTCTTCATAAATTATCAGTTACCTTTCGGCATCATTTTCCGCCTTCTTTATTTTTTTTTCGTATTCAAAATTTGGCGCCCCAAATCCTTTGCGCCCCTAGGCACATGCCTAGCGTGCTTATTCGGAAAAGCGGCCTTGACATTACCAAAACCTAAACAAACATTTGTAATATTTTTTTCTGTCTGTCCGGGCTAATCTTCGGAATGGCTGAACCGATTTTGACGAAACTTTCATAAACATGTAGAGGACTTTTCAGAGAATATTTTAGGCTACTTTTTATTCCGAAAATATTAAAAATTCCTGTAAAAAAATGGAAAAATGATAAACAAAATTATGGATTTGGTGGACAAATGTTAGGGGCTTATGTTCAGGTCACACCTACCCATCAACCAACTTAAATCCAAGTGCCTCTGCCCTAATCAATCATCATTTCCTTATAAATTACTATTAAAAAATTGAAAAAATGTAAAAATTATGAACTAAATTAGGGATTTTGTGGACAAATGTTGGGGATATTGCGATCTATCTCTTACATTATGTACAGGTCACAGCTACCAACCACCACTGAACTTAGATCCAAATGCCTCTGTCCAAATCAATCATCATTTCCTTGAATTACTATTAAAAAATGTTTAATTTAATTATGAACAAAATTAGGGATTTTGTGGTTTGTATTGTTATCACCATCACCATATGCCACTGCAAAAGTTGGTGAGTGGGTGCAGAGCCCTAGTCTTAAATAAAAACAATAGGGTATATGGAATACAAAATGTAGGTGTAAATGTCCGAGTTTAAATTCAAATTTATTTTAAACTATTTTTGTGCTTCATAATATTCTGTTCTGTAATACAGGATGCAGTAGGATGGAGTACCTCATTTTAAAGAGCAATGAAAATTATATAAAATTTTTAAAAAAATATACATTTGACTAAAAAGTATTCTACTTACAATAATCGCCTGATGATCGCAATGATTATATCCAATCATGTGTTTCAAAATGGCGACTTTTTGAACATTTCAAACCGAAATTATCCAAAACCGAACATTTGAAAAGAAAGAAAGTCTTAGTGAAATTTTTAAGGGCTAAGTGGAAAGTCCTATATATTAGGCAAAAAGAAGAAGAAAAAAGATGCATTAGATGAATTCACTCTTTAACTGTTATAAGTTGATTTGTTTAGGTAGCCTGGAGGGACTACTTTATGTTTTGTGTAACGTTATAATAATGATTGTTATAGTGACATTTTATTTAGTAAATTTTAGATTCAGTTGTAACTAAGATTTGGGAGAAATTTGATGAATATATTTAGATTTTTAAACTCATATGTCTCTGTAATTATTAATATCCAGCATCATGGCCTACACTCCAAAGTCTGACATGGTGGAGGCTCAAACTGCAAAGAATTTAAATGTGGTAAGAATAATTAAAGAGAGACGAAAATAAACTGTGTTTAGAATAAGTATTGCATAAAATAGCTGGTATATGTTTTTGTGTAACTAAAAAATTAGAATACGATTTAAAATAATAATAAATGGACTTAACTAACACTGGCATTTAAAGAGGAACACTAACACTAACAACTATAAAAAAGAGGAAGTAACCGCAATTTTAAAAGAATTTAAGATAGAGGGAAAGCAAATAAATACACAAGACGAAGCTAGAAAGATTTTACCGCTAAATAAAAGAATACAAACAGAAGAAAAGGCGAACATAGATTAGCAGAAGGCTTATGACTATTTAATTGACTTCACACATTAACGTCAAAACAAAGAAAAGACTATCCGGAACTAGAACAGTCAGAAATTTTAAGAAACTCTCAAAAATATAAAGCACAAACAAATCTCACACCTGAACAAACACAAGCTAAACAAGTAACTTTAGGCACACATGAGTACGACCAAGTAACGTTTGAAAATTTATATGTTAATGAAGAAAAGGTAGGCCTACAAGAGAATATTTACGAAGAAATCGCGAGAAATCCGAAACACAACAAAACAAAAACTGAAATGGACAGGAAGAAGAAAATACCATAAGTTCAACCCTCCCAATATTATGGCCTACCCTCAGAAGACATACATACACTCATTTCCCGATATGAAATAGCTTCACGAGCTAATTGGTGGACACCAAAGACCCAGATAAATTTATTACCTACATATATTGAACAATCAGCATTAAATTGGTATGAAAGCTTTATACAAACAAATCAAGAAGGGGAAATAACATGGGAAAACGCGAAGAAACAATTATTAAATATTTTTACACCAGTAGCACAGAGCCAAAAATTACAAATCATGTTAGCAAAAAAAAAAAAAAAAACTCAAACAGAATCAGAAACATCCATAAACTTTTATTTACAAATACAGGCCTTTGCAGAAAAATGAACCCCAATTTAGGAGAAACACAGATAATACCTCATGTAATACATTGCTTAAGACCGGAAATTTGTGAAAGAAGAATAACACTGGAAAATAAAACACTCGGCCGACTTTGGACCAAACAGATGGTAATCCGATGGGGGGTGATCGGGACTGTATGCAGGATGCTCCAACACCTCGAAACGCAGCTTCTGAAGAGTTTGAGCGGTGTGGTCGGTTGTATGGGAACGTGCATTATCATGCAACACAAGAACGCCTTCCGACAACCGACCTCTGCGTTTACCTCTGCACGCTTCAACTTGTTTACCAGAATTTCACTGTAACATACGCTGTTGATTGTTGACGCCTTTTCTAGATATTTGTATTTTATTTGTCTTCAGAAAAGAACACTAGGTTGTATAAGACACATCACAATTAAGAAATCTACAATTATTATCAACATTAACATACTATCTCAAAACATTAAAAGTATTAAAATCCAACAACAATACATTTGTTTAATAGCACAAGAACGTTAAAATTACTAAGAATGATTAATTTAAGGACATTTAACACAACAGACAGAAAATCAAAAGTATTACAGACATTTACTACAAACAAATCAAATTTTTACAATTAATTTAACTAAATAAAGTTTACCCTTTACCAACTTCACCAAAAGGATAACTCGGAAATACTCTCAGTCGATAAACTTCTCCACCGAGTAAAGAGATCAGGATAACAAGATAAAAGTTGTCTAAGGCTTTTAAAATAAATATGTTATATTTTTGAATATTTTTCAAGCTTTTTGGTTTATCTATTAGTGGCACACCAGCTTGTGATGGTAGCTTTTTGTCCTAACTGAGCCTGTGTTTGCCTATCGTAAGCAGCTTTTGAATCGGGTACCATTATCATGTACAATATTACTTCAAAAATATACGAGGGTCATTCAATAATAAAGAGACAAAATTGTCTGGAGAAAAAAACTGTTGGTAGGGCAAGTTTGGTACTTTTATGGCTTTAAATTGGCATCACTGGGATGAGCCTTGACCAGCTGATGGATCAACATTGTTGTCTTTATAACCTCAAAAATACATTTAATGATGGCGAGTCAACTTGAAAGTTCCACGTTAATTGAATAACAACTGTTATTCGTTTTTTTATTGCTGAAGGTAAAAAACCAGTGAACATATACTATAGAATGACTAAAGTGTGTTGTGAAAGTTGTACGAATCGTGCAAATGTCTACAAGTGGGTAGAAAAGTTCAAAAATGGTCGAGACTCAGTGACTGACGAACACCATTCTGGCCGACCAGTTGAAATTTTAACTCCCTCACTTAAAAGACGAATTGATGACAATATTCGTGCCGACCGCCGTGTCACTGTGGAAATGATAGTTAAAAGGTTGATGTTGGTATTGGTACGGTTTATAACATTATCTGTATCAAGTTGAAGTACCGCAAAACATGTGCAAAATGGGTCCCAAAGGAGTTGATGCGGCTACACAAGGACACAAGGTTGGGAGTGTGCACAAAGCTAAAGGAACATTATGAAAGAGAAGGCGAGCACTTCATCAACAAAATTTTAACTTGTGATGAAATTTGGGTTCACTATTATGAGCCAGAATCAAAAAGGCAAAGCATGGAGTGTAAACACACCAGCCCAACTGTCAGGGAAAAATTCAAAACTCAAGCATCAGCAGGAAAAGTCATGTTGAAGGTGTTTTGGGACGCTGAAGGTCCAGTTTTTTGTGATTATCTCGAAGAGCAGCGTACAATAAACAGCCAATACTACTCGGATATGCTTTTGAAGCCTGCCATGAGAGAAAAACATCGTCGATCTCAGAGGAGAGGTGTGATTCTCCAGCAAGACAACGCACATCCTCATACTGCTCAACTAACACGTGAAACCATTGACAAAATGGGCTTGGAAGTGCTGCCTCAACCCCCTTAAAGTGATTTAGCACCTAGTGATTTCCTTTTGTTTGGCCCACTGAAGGAGGCATTACGTGGGAAGAGGTTCCAGGATAACGAGGATGTCAAACAGTCTGTGGGAAATTGGCTCAAACAGATAAAGAGTTCTTTACAGCCGGTATAAAAAGCTTGTAGTCCGTTGAAACATAAATGTGCAAGGGGATTATTTTTAAAAGTAGAACAATCATTGTTTTGTAAAAATAAACGGTTTTTTCTTCAGATCAATTTTGTCTCTTTAATTATTGAATGATCCTTATACATACTAGGAAGTGTCAATATTCCTAGCTTTTTTTTTTGTAGTAGAAAGAGCCTTTTTAATTGTTGAAATTAACAATCACCCTGTACTATGATTCCATATTAGTTCAAGTGAAGATGCAAATAAGCCCTTACTAGGCCGTTAACATTGAGAAAAGATTACAGCAGTTTCTGAGCTTTATTAATATGAACATTCCAGAGCAAAGTTTTTTGCAAATACTGTACATATGACGTTTCCACGTTAGTCGATTTAGGTAAAATACAGTTATAACCAAAATGGTAAATATGTATGTAATTGGAAATACAATTTTTAGACTAAACACAAGGCGCTTTTACAAAACTGAATAAGAGCAATCATTCTAATCAAATATATAAATATGTACAGGTACAGTCTTAGCAGAAATAATATATAATTACAAACAAAATTCTTATTCTAAATTGATGTTCTTTGATTCCATTTTCGTTGTCAAAACACGAATTGACTGAGGAATGATTTCCAGCTTAATATCCAGGGACTTCTGCACGCATGACATCTCAAATTGTTTAGCAGCATTGTATGATTGCAAAATCCAAGGTTTCTGGATTTTTTTTACTTTGCAAAAATCCGTAGCACCCCTGACGGATCTTTTGGCCCATATTTCCTAACGAGAATGCTCCTAGTCCAATCTGTAAAGAAGGCAGAAAATATATCGGCCGAGTAGCTGCAATGACAGTATGTGCAATTGGGGGTTTGATAAAAAAAAAACAATTGGGGGAAATTGCAAAAACCGGACAAGTCCAAATTTAAGTTTTTTTCAGGAAACAAAAAAAAAAGAACTCTTCCATAGCTTGTGTTAATCTCGTCATAAATGCCATTTTTTGAATGCACATTACGTTACGGCTTACTATTTAGGTAAAATAGTTAATATTAAAATGTTTTATTGCAATTGGATTACAAAAATTAAAAACTGATGGATTTGTCCGGTTTTTG
>JAGFPH010008708.1:27020-40407 GCA_018207615.1 Philaenus spumarius
TAAACAATAATATTCTTTAACCATTGCACACCTTAATTTATTCTTTGTTGTAGGCCTACTACTAGAAAGGTAAGATTGCAGTACATTTTTTTTGTCTATGCTTTTCACAAATATTGCACTTTTAAACGTTTCCTCCTCAAATTTTGTGGTCTATCAAATTTTCCCAAATGTTATCCGGCCAGAGATGCACTTGTGACGAACAAATCTAGAATATATTTTATTTTAAGGTTTTATATTATTACCAGTAAAGACCCCCAATTGACTCCCAAATTTTTTCAAATTTTGGGGTATATTCACTTTGACACCATTTTTGAATTTCTCATCAAAACTTAGGATAGGAATGTCTGATAAAGTGAGGGGGTTATTATTAAGGTGAAGGAGCTAGGTGGAAAAAACGCCCATTTACATAATGCACTTTATCTCATGAATGCCAAGTCGTAGAGAAGTGATATAGATATCGTTGGATAGGCAATCATAAGGGCTATAAAATATCGAAAGGAGAAATTTTGTAAACTCCACCTAGTAAATAATTTGCATATAATTTGTTTGTTATTTCACAAAATATGGTCTTTACTGGCCCGTCGGCGTCCCACTTGTATTAATATTCACATTTAACATTATTCATCGCATCAAAAATCTTACGAATCACTTCGAGATGAGTTAAAAGTGATAAATCCCGATCAGTGGTAAACTGAAAAACAAGCTGGCTTTGAGGAACCAGGTCGAGAAGTTGTGCAGAAGGTTTAAGCCAAGGCCGTAGCCAGGAAAACTTTTCGGAGGGAAGGGGATCAGGTCGGAACCTGGGATTTAAATTTAAACCCTTTTAACACGTTCACTGCTAAGGACGCACATGTGAGCTTGACACTGAACACTATGAGAAGCGGCTGACGCACAGTGCATTGCACGCCAACCCCATATTGGGAGTATTTTCGATACACAATGCATTGCGTGTTTTGTTAGAGTAAAGTATTTTTGTTGAACCTTCATAGTTTTCTTATTTTAGATAAGATCAAGCTCGCAAGAGAGTAAGGCTGTAACCTACTGCATCCATGTGTATTGTACGTTGCAGTTTAATCAAGGAAATCTAAATATCAGTATGCATGCAATGCACAATAATGTAAAATATGTTGCTGGATTCTCTGTTGTGTTGTCTATTTTACAATTTAATTTGCACTTTTTAAACTTATAATTAATTTTTACTACTAAATTTCAGGATTTCGGGGGGGAGGTTTTGACCCCCTAACTCCTCTCCCTCCCAGCTACGGCCTTGGTTTAAGCAGAGCACTAAAAATACAACTATAGAAATTATGTATAAAATCCAACAAAAACTTCAAAACATTTAACACAATTTGTTAAACTGCACGATATATATCCCTCGTAATGCAGCTGGTTGTGAGAGAGGATTCAGTCTCAAGAACCTCATAGCTACACCAGTAGAGTTTGGGGCAGTTTAGCGCCAAAAGTGGTGGGGGAGGGTCATTGACCTTGGGCCACGACCTCTTTTTTGGGTCTTTTTGGTTCCTAACCTAAGCCCATTTTTGGGGATTTTGGATTTTGGTTTTTTTTGGGTCCTAACCTAACCTTTTTTGAAATTTTTGGATTTTTGAAGATTTTTGATTTTTGGGAATTTAGGATTTTTAAAGATTTTTGATTTTGGGGAATTTAGGCCGCCATCTTTTTTTTGGCAGCCATCTTGTTTTGTAATAATTAATATTTAATTTAATTTAATTTTTTGCTTTGAAAAAAGTTTGTGTGTCTCCGGTAGTCAAACCGGGTATCACCATGACCCGAGTCCACAACGTTAGCGGTTAGGCTACGTCGACTCTGTTAAGAAGGAACTATCTTGTGAAGTATATATGTTTAACACCCGTCATCAACCTTGTATCAGATACAAGGTGTTATAGTGTCGTTGGGATATAGTATAAATTGTATTATAACACCCCGAACATTACCGATCGTTCCCGAGTAAATCCGAATCGGACTTGGTCAAAATTAAGAGCTTCAAATGTTATAGTACCCTTGTAATATAGTATAAATTGCATTATAACAACCCGAACATTACCGATCGTCGCCGAATCCAACCGAATCGGACTTAAAAGAAGAAATTATTAGCTTTAAATGTTATAGTACCCTGAATTATCTTTATAAATTGCATTATATAATCCCGAACACTACCGATCGTTCCCGAGTAAATCCGAATCGGACTTAGTCAAAATTAAGACTCGAAAACCGGTATTTTCCGAACGTAAGGCCCTGTCGCAACTCCCGAAATCCGTACTTAGGCGAAATCAAACTTAGGCTAACCATAGGCGCTGCCGCAACCCCTTGTAATATATTTCTACCGGTCTTACCCGAACCAAAACGCCCCGGACTTGACCCAGCTTAGGCTTCGCTGTACCCTGAATTATTTTTATAAAATGTGTTATTATGTATGGAAAACCAAGCTAACCCAAATGTAAGGCTCAGCCCGAGTTCAAGCCGAACTAAAATTTTGGCTGACATTAGGCTCGGCCGTACCCCATGCGTATGATATACGTAATTAAATAACCGATCAAAATATAACGTAATGTTTCTAAAAAGTAAAACAAGTTGTATTCTGTCTAACTAACCCCGGGTCACCCCTCCCCCAAATTTTGCAACAAAATTTCGAAAAAACGGAAATGTCTCTGTTTTTAACGGAGGCTTAGGTGCAAACGAATTCTAAAATATACACAGGCGGCTATTCAGCACCTTCGTGTGTAGAGCAATTTCCCCCCGCAACGGAATTTCTCCGCAACGGTTATTAATATAAAATTCGCTCAACTCAACGTAAGGCTCTGCCGCATCCCATGCTTAAGATATAACTGTTTCTACCGGTCATTTCGTAACGAAAGGCTCTGCCGCAACTCTTGCAAACCGCACTCAACAAAACTAAAACTTTAGCTAACCTAACCTTAGGCTCTGCCTCACTCTTGTGTATGATATACGTAATTACATAACCGAACTTAACTGAATCCGCGTGTATTACTTAACGTTAAAATTTGTTTCAATATAAATTCTCCATATGTTTGTCGGTAGACACGGTAGCTTAGTAACACAATCACGGTTTTAGCTTTTACATTAAAATTATAAATAATTACTCTATGTTGTGTATCGTTTAATCGATTGGTTATTAATAACATGTCTCTGTTTTATAACGCGTTTCTTTTTACTCGATACTTTACCACTTCTACGACCTTAGGCTCTGCCGCACCCTTGATTTATATCAAAACTTTCGATAAAGATTTTATGTTCTAAATTATTTATTAGCACGATTATACTTAACCCTTTTCCCCGAATTTTGTTGAACCAGCATGGTGATGACCTTTTAGTCGAGCTTAAACTTTTTTCGACAATGCTGCCTCCAAGAAGTCACCCTGCTGAAGCATTGTCCTTCATAACCAACCGTGGTTACGTAGACACTTTCCCCAACAGTTTTGACTCTCCCAGTCTCAGTTGCCAGCGGGGAAAAGAAGCTTCTCCAAGTTATAACTCATAAAAACATATTTACATTCAACTTTGAGTCAGGTACACTTGAGTGGGCTGGCAACATTGGCAATTCAATTGAGAATATATTGTTAAATGAAATGGACACTGACTTGCTACTTAAGAAGTTTCCAAAAGTAAAAGCCAGGAAAATCAACTTTTAATTACATTCATTTTTATGTCTCCAGTTGCAATAATTTAACAACTAAGTAATGTATATCTACAATATTAATATATATATATATATATAAGGAGATGTTTAAAGCGTTTTGAACCCACTATGCCATTCTACGCAGCGTTTCGGACCCACTGCTGGGCTCAATAGGTGACGTCAAAACACTGTTTTTCCGAGATCTTCACAGCGTTTTGAGCCCAGCTACGTATTGAACCCACTGAGTCCGAAACGTAGGTGGTTTATTGACGCCACTTAATGAACCCATCTCTAGTTTCACAGTGTATTGAACCCAGCAACGTATTGACACCATCCTTATTTTTACAGCGTTTTGAGCTCTGTTACGCATTGAACCAATGTTTATTTTCACTGTGCTTTGAGTTCAGGTTATTGAACCCATGCATAATATATTATATAGCCACAACGCATTAAGCCTAGCAAAATACTAAATCCTTCTTTATTTTTGCCATGAACATACATATCAATAAACAATAGAATGTATATCAATCCAGATATATTACGACTATAGCCTACTTTCCTATTGTAGACTTTTTTTGTTCCAACCCCACTATTAGCTTTAAGCAAATAAAATCATTTTCCGTACCTATTTTAATAAAAAAACTATTTTCTGTTACAATGATGAATCAGCATCTTAAGATATGTGTGAAATGCAAGTGCCTAAACAATTTAAATAACAGTATAGACTTTATCATGGTTTCATGAAATTTCTTCAGGGATATCTTGGTTCTGATCACCAAATAGAATAGCTTTGACGCATTGAAAATATGGTATTTTAAAAATATGTGTTAGACGTTAAGCGAAGCATCGGTATTTTAAGGAGCATTATCTTGGGAAACTAAACGGTAAATTTAAATACACAATCTAATAACTGCAGTTAAATCATATTTTAAATAAATACTTTTATTTTATAACATGTTAATTGAAAAAAATATATTAAAATTACGGCAATGAAAATAATATTAATAATATTAAATTGTGTAAAACTTAAATAATGTGGACTTGAAATGTTTTCTCACTGTTTAAACCCTTGGGATGGTAAATTGTTTGCCCTTACCATCTTGACATAGAACGTATTGTAAACGATTTAGAAAGTTCTAAGTAGTATTATTATTATGTTTTGCAAATATATTTAAAACTACATGTTTTTCTCAAGATTTACTCGTTCTTTTCCTAATGTCCTTTTTTTAGATGTATTTTAAATTCAAGTTTTAAACTTCAAATAATAATTTGTATTTTTTTTTCAACCTACGGTACTATGCCATTCTACACAGCGTTTCGAACCCACTATGCCATTCTACACAGCGTTTCGGACCCACTGCTGGGCTCAATAAACGACGTCAAAACACAGATTTTCCGAGATCTTCACAGCGTTTTGAGCCCAGCAACGTATTGAACCCATTGAGCCCGTTAAGTAGGCTTTATCCACAAATTATAAAGCCGTTTTTTTTAGTATTATATAAATATTCATTTTTAGTTATAACATAGTTTTAATTACATTATCCTTTTATGCTAGTGTCAACATAATCCTGTCCCATTTCAACTTAACATTTTATTTAATCCAATTCCTTTCTATAAAGTTTTGAGCAAGAGGTATTTTCTAAAGACACTAGTAACTGTTATATTTACTAAAATGTAATCGAGAAAGTGCCACCATGAAAAAATATATAATATTGATGATGCGTTAACTCTATTTTTTTAGAAAATAAATAAAATAATTTATTACAAGGAATTGTATTCGAATCTATCACGTAATAGTTCTTAAACCCTTATCTAAGGTAACATTTACTCATTTCTGCCAACCTATTGTGTTGCATCTCTAAATTTTTAACATGACGTTTTATTATTTACAAATGAGAAAATTAATAGAACTAATTCGTGAAATATATTTGTTAATAAAGGTGAAATACTCGCACAATAAAAATATATAAGTAATGAATGAGAATACAATGATATTTATATATTATTTTTAAAGTATGAGTTAGACGTTAAGCGAAGCATCGGTAATATAAGGAGCATTATCTTGGGAAACTAAACGGTAAATCTAAATACATAGTCTAATAACTGCAGTTAAATCATATTTTATATACATAATTTTATTTTACAACATGTTAATTGGCAAAAGTTATATTACAATCATATCAATAAAAATAATATTGATACTGGGCTCAATAAGCGACGTCAAAACACTGATTTTCCGAGATCTTCACATCGTTTTGAGCCCAGCAACGTATTGAACCCATTGAGTCCGCTAAGTAGGCTTTATCCACAAATTATAAAGCTTTTCTTTAGTATTACATATGTTCATTTTTAGTTATAACATAGTTTTAATTATATTATCCTTTTATGCTAGTGTCAACATAATCCTTTCCCATTTCAAATAAACATTTTATTTAATCCAATTCCTTTCTATAAAGTTCTAATAGCCTTTTTTTAGATTTATTTTAACTTCAAGTTTTAAACTCCAAAAAATAATTTTTAATTGTTATTCGAACCTACTATGCCATTTTCTACACAGCGTTTCGAACCCACTATGCGATTTTACACAGCGTTTCGGACCCACTGTTGGGCTCAATAAGTGACGTCAAAACACTGTTTTCCGAGATCTTCACAGCGTTTTGAGCCCGCTCAAATCTATGATATTTTTTGCACATAGATAATTTTAGAGGACGGGTAGAATGTTAAATATCCGGATGCACACATTGAAAAATACTTACTTCATGTAATTTTATAAATATTAATTAGACTTCAATTATAGGAACACAACAGTCACTGTTTATAACTAAAATTTTAATTCACTATTTTTTTATAACTAAAGTAGGAATCTAAACAAAATAAGTACAATGTAATAATTTTTAATGAAAATTATTTGTATTTTACAAGATGCTACAAAATGATCTTAGACAAAACTAATATTATTATCATAGCAATTACAAAAATATTGTTGCATGTTTCAAAATCATCATATAAACTTACAATGAAGTAAAACATATCATAATTATATATTAATTTTCATTACTATCTTTGAAAAATTATGGTTATTGTAATATTATTAAAGTCTTTACATAAGACAAAATAATATTCGAGGTTCTTGTTTGTATAAGAACATTGAAAATATAACAGCTTATATTATTTGTAAAACACATTTTTAAGTTAAAGTATCCAAATCACAGATTTTAATATAAGTTTATTAACGATCTCTTATGTGCGTACGTTTGAAGACGGAACATAGTTCTGAAACGCGTAATATATAGTTAGAAAGAAGTCACAAGACGAAGTAAGTAGGTAGTATAAACATAAATAGCTTATGGCAATATTCCTATATATATAAATTATAGTTTGTGCAAATAGGGAAGGCGGTTGGAAAAGGTTCCTACCTGCTACTAACTTCGCTCACGCACGCAAACTCACGGGCTACCGACCCTAATTAGTTGCGGTGCATAACTTAGATGTTCTCAATACCTTAGTATTTTTTATATTACATTTTAAAGAAAACGTATATTAATGTGATTCTGATTTATTATGATCCAGTAAATATTTCTGAGCAAATAGATACCAAACACGGCATGTATGCAACAAACCATTCAAATAAATATTGATAAATATTATAGCAACCAAGTCCGCTTAATAAACCGATAATTTTAAAGTTATTTTAATGGATAGTCGTAAACACGCAGTGTTTTAGTAACCATTTGCTTAGAATTAATTACTGAATCATAATAATTCAAAATCACAATCATGCTAAAATATAGGTTAACTTTATTAAAATACGATATAAAAAAACTATTGTATAGCATACAATTCCCAACTGTTGACGCACCGATCCTAATGAGGGTCAGTCATAAACCCTGCGCTTGTGTGAGTGGGACGGTTAAAAACGACCGACCGCCTTCCCAGTTTGCACAAGGTATAGCAGCTGTTTTGCTTTCAATTTTAAACGTATAATATGAATCAATTATGTTAAAGCTGGTGCAACTAATTTATTTCAACTAATACTCTTCATAGTCCTGCTATTTCGACTTAAATCTTACATGGATTTGCTAGATTTGTATGGGCAGCAAAATTAGTATTTATTCTTAGTGCAATGTTAAATAACACAATAACACAATCATATACTTTTAAATATACAGTATATCATATTTAATAATAATTTATTTAAATTTTCTTTAAAAGCTAGACATTAAAATAATAATACATATCAAATTATTAACATAATAGGAAACTAAGTATGAGTACAATTAAAATTTATAACTCTTAAAATATTAACCAGAGAACAATTTAACAGTATTTATCAAATTATAAATTTAAAGTACAAAATGGTTTTCAAATCAATAGTATGTTTAATATAGAGTATGTAACAATATTTGTTATAAACAAATTAAATTTAAAAATTTTATTATTATGTGATTAGTGTAAAATTAATGGTTATCCAGTCATTGTAATAATAATAAATTTAATATTATTCACTTTGGAACAAATAACACATTACAAATTAAATCATTAAAATTTTCATAGTGCTTAATACATTAACAAAGAACAATTTAATAATATTTATCAAATTATTAGTTTAGAGTATAAAATTTTCTTCAAATCAAATCAACTGTAGTATGTTTAATATATGTAATAATATTTTTTATAAACAAATTAAATTAAAAATTGTTTATAGGATTAGTGTAAAATTAATGGTTAACCAGTTATTGTTTTCATTGACCGAGCGTAAGCGAGGTCTCCGTTTTAACTCGACCGTTCGGCATTTCGTCTGTGTGTCTGTGTGTCTGTCTCACGATTACGGCCAAACGCCTTGACCGATTTTGATGATTGTTTGCATGAATGTTGCTTACTCCTAGGTCAAGCCATGTATATATACGGTTTTTTTCCATTTTTCATTTTTAACCCCTTAAATAAAATAAAAATGGCGGCTGGACCGTTTCTCTCAGTCTAAGCTTTTTTCCAAAGCCAGTTTGTGGCTCAACCATAAGACGAATTTAAAAACTAATAACATTTTGCAAATTAAATTTTAAACAAAATTGTATTCTTGATTTTTTTCCGTATCTCTAACGGTAAGCTCACAAAATGGCCGAAAACTTCGAATTTGTTAAAAATCGTCTAAGTTTTTGTATTTCAACCATGTTTTTATACGTATATTCTAAACCAATTCAAAAGTGTTCCATAGCTTTTTTTGTAGATAAAAGTTTAAAGAATTCATATATACCAGTAAAAAAATTATTGAAGTAAAATTAAGAAAGTTATTAGCTCAAGAAACAATCACGTTCAGTAACGAAAGGAAAATGTTTAACTTTAGCCCTACATAAAAAGTAGTAAAAATTATTGTATTTTTTTTCATAAATGTAAAAAAGTTTCGTAATTTAGTTCTAAATAGAATTGTATAAAAATAATTATCAATTTCAAATTTCTTATTTTGAAAACACCAGTTTTTATGTTCCTACTACAAGACTGCTAACAAAACTAAGCCTGTTTTGAATAGTAATTTAGGAATATATCATTTGCCCAAAAATGACATATTATTATAAGAAAGTGTAGAGGATAAATCAAAGAATTAAACTGTATACCTTTAAATTATCATTGTAAATTTCATAAATGTATTTGACTTAGCTTTACTTGAATTACAAAATGAGATGAAACAAATAAAACCTCGCGGCGATAAAGGACATACAAAAAATGACCGTAGGACACCGTGGGAGGTGTTGGTACATGGGTTGAGATCACTATCACGATGTTTTAACATCGTTTGTTTTCATTATTTCTAATATTGGAATATGATAAATTATGGAACTTAAGTTAACTTATGATACATTGTTAAGTTTGAGTTATTTGAGTATGTAAATATTTAATTGTATGTTGTCTTCTATAACGCGATATTTTTGGCTATCTTACGCATTATTAACCTAAATAAAACACAATGCCTCTAAAAGAAATTCTTTAGCAGTTAAAGCTCAAGAAAAGAAATAAAAACGAGAACGAGAAATCCCGGAATCGCGGGAGTTGTAAATAATGTTTCACTGGCTAAACCTTGTGCTTACTTCCTTACTGGCACACTATTTTTAACCTAAGCTCAAAACCACATTTGTTATTTCAACGAGCGAGGTCCACTGTTCACAGAACTACTAGTAATAAACTTTTTATTATTAACTTGAGAATAAATAACACATTACAAACTAAATTATTAAAGTTTCCATAAAGCCTAATACATTGATAAAAGGACAATAATATAATAATAATAATAAAGCTTTATTATACAATGAAGGTTACAATAATTTCTTTTTTCAAGCTTATTAGACAATGGTTTTTTTAACCGTCTATCGGTTGGAAGACTATTAAACCTTTTTACTTTAACACCTCTAGCTCTATGTGTTACATGCATAACGCTAACAAAACATTACAAAACAACAAGAAATAACTATCCTAAGCCTGACACCCATACATAATTACATAAATACACTTGCACACCCTCACACACATACATACAGTCACACACACTTAGAAAATACTATAGGCAATGAATACAGAATACTTTTTTTCTGTATTCATTGCTATAGGCTATACTAAGACAAGTAAAAATGAACTACGTATGAAAAACTAGCCAAAGATTACTAACAATATGAACATTTTTGCAAAGATTGCCAACAACAACACAAATATTAACAAATGATTAACAAATGATTGAAGGGGGGGGGGGGCAAAGACATGAAAACAAATACAAATTTACAACTGTAATAATTAAATTCGCGGACTAATTCCCATCTGTATTGCCAAGCCTGTTGTACGTACCGAGCAAGATATTTCCAATTTTCCCCGTTAAGCTGTACAAGTAATTCCTCCCAACTCAACTCCAATTTCCCAAAATATTGTTTCCTAATTGTTCCCAAGATTGGACAAATCGCTAAGAAATGGAAACTATCTTCTTTAGCCTTCAAATTACAGAGCGAACAGTTGTCATTTACCCCCTCCATCCAAGGCCTGCAGTTCAAATACAGCAGCTCTGCTCTACATTTAATTACATTTCGTACTATCCAAACATCCTTATCTAGATACGAGTTGTTATTCAAATTCAAAGATTTATAAATGGTACGAAATGTAGTATCGGAACGAGCCTGAAGATTTTCTTGTTTATGTCGGACCCTTATCGCTTATACTAATGCAAACATTTGACCTTTCCATTCTTTCGCTCCATTGAGACTCTCGCTAAAAGATACAGAATATGTATTCGCCATTATATTCCATTCTTTATACCAAAACAAACCTAGCAAAAATATTAGGTAGCCTATCATAAGAAAACTTTAATACTTTTAAAATATACTTTATATGCAGGTCGGCTTCGATTATATTACAATGATTTGAAGCTTTTTCATTGTTTTTCACAAAAAATCGTCAATATCTCGAAAACGACGTGTTCTAGAGCATTTTTGACGATTCTCGACCCCTCTCTCAGGAACGCCATCTTTGCCAGTTATCTGCTATACAACGGTAAAGTGTATATGCCCCTAGGGGCTTTCCCCCCCTCCAAGTCTAATTTTGACTACTACAAATTGGGGAAAATAAGTGAGAGACGGGTCAAAATATATATTTTTTAGTCCAAAAAAATACGTTTTATTCCGTCGGCTTCAATTATATTGCAATGATTTGAAGCTTTTTCATTGTTTTTTCACAAAAATCGTCAATATCTCGAAAACGGTGCATCCTAGAGCATTTAAACAAAATTCTCGACCTTTTATAAACACAATCTTTGCCAGTTATGGGCTATACAACGGTAAAGTGTATATACCCCTGGGGGCTCTCCCCCCCCCCCCCCAAGTCTAATTTTACTTCTACAAATTGTTTAAAATAAGTGAGAGATCTCCAACATTGATGAACATCGCATGCCAGAGCATCAGCGATCATTTAAACAATAAACTAAGGTAAACATTGTTCATTAATTCCAAGAAATATATTAAATTTATTTTTTAAATAAAATATTTGGGGAGAAATTATTCAAATTATTGTATATTGAAATTGTTCAGTAAATTCATAAATATTCGCTTTGGTTTTTCTTTTAGTAAATTCGTAAGTAAGGTTATATTGTCCACAATAATTTTTAGTAGTTATTAAGAAGTAGGACAAGTTATAAGTTGTACTTTCATTGAAACAAGTTCAGGCATTTTATTTTGTATAGTGTACATGGAAGGACAAATCAATTTTAATTATTTTTGTTAAAATAAACTCAAATCATTAATAACGTATTTAAGGCTCGCTTACATTATTATAGCAAATTTCCTATGTATTTTTTCAGTTTGTAGTAGATTTTAAGTGTAGAAGTGTTCTTCGAATATAGATACAAATATTTTGTTTAGGGTTCGGCTCCCTGCATTCAAAACGGCGAAGTTGGGTACTAATTTCAATGTTAAATAACTAAAACATACCTTTACTATTAAGCACATTTTTGTGTTGTTTTCGTCAAAAAACGTAAGCTATATTTTTTTCCTTAAAGTAAAATAGAATGTGGGTGTTGATTGCTAAGGTTTTTTGCAATATCTCTTTTTGCAACTGAGTAAAAAATTAATAAATTTTTCTATTTTTTACTATTTATATCTTACGTTTATGAAAACAATAAAACGGTTTTTGAAAATGTATTCGGCAATCAACATCCACATATGACAGACCTTCAAAATGAAACTAATTTTTTTAATTTATTCCACGAATTAACGGAAAAAAATGACTTGTTCTGTAGCATTGCTGTTATGGGAATCGGATTCAATATGGCGAACATGGTAGCACCCCCTTAAATAATAGTAGGGGGTCCATTAAAAAAAACAGTTCTTCCAAACGGCACTGTCCGGGGTAAGAGTAGTATACACAAATAATATTAAAAACAAAGCAAGTCAAAATAAAAATATAATTCTAATTTAAATGACCTATATAAAAGGTTCAGTAAGTTTAAAACGAAATTAGAAAGCTCAGCAAAAATCAATGATGTCGATATTTCCTCAAACGGAAAACGCTAGTCGAGGGAATAGCTAAGAGGGAACGTTTCACCGCCACTAGAATTTCTCCCTTTCCTATTAACTATTAGTTCATGCAACAAGTTTCAAATAAATTCATTCTTTTTTACTAAGTTCCGCTAATGCGTTTAACTATTTCCCTTGCCATACTATCACTATCGCTTGCTCACTTAGAACAATGACTACATATCAATAAGACGAACAGTTTTAAATGGGCTGAATTCAGCCCAGGAAAGTATGTATTAGTTATAAGGTATAAGTTAGTTAATTAGTCTTTGGGAGCTCTCAGGGCGCAGTGCCGGCCGAGTGTGGAACAAGGATGGAAAGAGAAGGAGAGACAGAGAGGTCCGTCCGCCATGTGACCTTGAGCACAAATTGTTTTGTCTCTGACAAGCTTTGGTGTACTAAATACATTTTAGGTGGTTTTCTTTTCTAATGTTTTTTTAAGTAATGTAAGTTTGTAAATATGGTTTTAGTATGTGGGGTAAAAGTATATAGTCTAAATAATGTCAGTAAAGTAAATAGCTGTTACATTTTGCAATGCAGTCCTGTTTAGTCCAGCCAATGAATGCATTGTAGAGTGCATGGAATATGCGATAATTTTTGACTTTAGGACTTTGTTAGGAGTAGTTAGGAGGTAAACATACTAAAAGTCCCTACCCCTGGGAGGTGAGCATAAGGCGGGAGGGGGTGGAAA
>JAGFPH010008709.1:0-22504 GCA_018207615.1 Philaenus spumarius
TAGTTATTCGTGTGGTTATATTATTATCACACACATAAAAATATATGTTACACACACATTATTTTCTGTACACACGTCAGACATTTAACCGTATTATATAAAATTACATTAGAAAACTTTGACATTTTGTCATCTTATTAGCAAATTTCCATAGGAAAAATGAGCTATTGCAGTGGCCCTTGTGGTAAGACCCAAGGTCGGGAGTAGTAAATGAGCATCGATCATGGTCCCCAGAACGCGTTTTGGGGTGTCATTAAAAATCATATATATATATATGTATATAATTAGATGTTTACATCTTATTGAACCCACTATCTCAATATATATGTATATATGTGTTCGCACTGTAGCGGCCGCATTTTAAGTCCGATTTGGTTCAAATTTAGTACACATGTTGGTTTTCTACGTCGCTCAAACGAGATCGTTAGCTTAAAAAATCCAACAACCGGAAGCACGTTTAATGACCGGAAGTAACAAATTGTTTAGGTTTTTCCTACGAGAATGATTTTTTTTGTAGAGGTTTTTCTACAAATATAAATGTAGGATGTTATTCGGCACATTTTGTTTTTTTACCTGACCTTATAGCTCGCTTGGTTCCCCCAAAATCGTCCAAAACGTAAAATACCCGGTTCAAAGCCATGTGATGGATTCTACCGTGATGTTGACGCAATGCATATTGTATTGAATATACAAATACGGGAGTTGGCGTGCGAAGCACGCAATTCACTGTGTATTGGAAATACTTCCAATATGCGAAATGGCTTGCAAAGAATTTTTCAGCTATTCAGCACCGTCGTGAATTAACCTATGTACCAAATTGTTGATTGAAACCCTAAAACATGGGCCTATAAACTTAATTTTAGAAATTTACTCAACTCACGTCAGCGGTTCAGCTGCGTGGTCGAATTATTATTAATAAGTAATTATTTTACCACTGAACAAAATTAAAAAGTTTAAATGCAAACAATCTTATAAGCTACATACAGGTTTAGTAATTAATTAATATAAGTTACATATTTGTTGTTGACTGTTCAAGAAAATAAGTCATAACCTTGATCAGATCAGCTGTCTAATTATTAAAACCGCTTTGAGATATTACTAATATGAAATTAGATGTTAGTTAAAAATACAAAATGAAGAAAATGATAAATGTTATAATTTAACGAAGTGTTGAAATATTTCATGTTAAATGGGTAAAATTTTATTATCATAAGTCATCGTTAAATGGGTCTTCCAAACTGAAGTAAGGTTTATAGAAAAGTTAAATCATTTAAAATACATTGCAAATTTTTTAAACATCGATTATTATAAAAATACTGTGATTGTATATATGTATTTTTCTGTAAATCTGCAGTATCAAACGTTTAAAACGACACTTCTTTTGTAAAAATAGTGAATTAATATTTAACACGTTTACTGCTAAAAATAAGCCCAATATGTACCCTACATGGTATTTTTTTTAAACCTTACCTTGTGGTTTTTTGTTAAATTTAGATGTTATCTGTTGGTTTCCATCTTCAAAACCACTTTTTTGTTCGTTTTTAATTTCGGGGGTACCGGTACTCCATGTGCACGCCACGCCCGCTCCACCCGACGCACACTTACAAAACTTTATGTTACACAAATTACAATCCTCCCATCCAACCATAATCATCATTTATTGATGTTTGTGATAATTGTCAAAATAACCGACTACACAAAGTCCAGGATGTTCTGGACATGTCATACACTCATACTGAGTGCTTTTTTTCACATCCAACATTTATTTTGTGAGGTTTGATTTGAATCAGGTTTTAATTTTGTTGTTTTAGTAATTGTATGGCAATCAGATTGAAACAAAGGACTAATAAATATAAGGATGCGCGGACTTAAACATACGCCCAGAAAAAGAACTGTAACAATCAGGCGGGATGCGCGAACTTAAAACTACACACACTCTCCAGTTTTTTGCCGAACGTGGCGGCCATGTTGGATTTATATCCCATAAGAGAAATGTTAAATTTCAAACAATTTATTTTGTTTATTTTTTATCATACCATCGTTTGCAAGTTCTCATTTTAAGCACAATTACAATACGCATCCGTTTTGCATTTTAGATTTTTTTAATGCGTTTTTTTTTTTTTGTTATGTAATTGACATTTTGTAAGTACAAAGTCTGATTTTTTTTAGTAACAAAATGAAAAATTTATAATGAAAAGTAATTTGCAAGCCGGATCCAAAATTGTATAAAGAATATTCAGTGTTTTATTCAGCACTCAATTACAAAAGAAGGTTTGAAAGATAAAATGGTTTGAAATTAGGAAATATCAAAGCGCTCAACTGCAAGAAATTGCACTGTTTAGATACGGTTATAGAGAGAAGCGCTTGCCTTTCCGGTTGTTTTCTCGTTTACTGAAGCAGACCCTTAACATCAACTTGCTTCTTGCAGTGTCAAGGACACGCTAAACAGAAAAGCATTACCAATATGGTGGGGGTACCGGTACTCCTTGTGCATACGAATAGACACCGCTTGGTGTACCGGTACCCCCGCCGCAGTGAACAGGTTAAACTATAATAATACATGGCGAAAATACAAACACTAATATACAACGACGTATACTCAAAAAGGGAATCAACTTAGTTATGTTGTGTTACTTTCAGTTTGCCCCAGTAATAGTTTGACCATATTTGTTGTTTGCTATACAAATATTAAAATGCTTTAAGAGATTAGGAGAAAAAAATAATTATATTTCAAACTTTAGGTTTGTTAAAATTAAACAGATAAACAAGCCGAAACATATTTATTCTTACTAGTCCAGTCATTCCGTGCAAAAATAAGCCCCGACCTAAGAAAAAATCGGGCCTAAAGAAATCGTTTTTAACACTTCTTGACAGTAAAAATAACATATAAAAAAACTTTACATCAATAGGGTTCCAATTAATTAATATATTCACGAGTGAAGATGTACTTTTATATATTTTTGAAAATTACCAGAATAGTGCTTTTTCAGCAAAAATGCAGGAGACTAAAATTTTAGGTTATAAAATTCTGAATAATTTTCTTTTTTTTATTAACTGTATAGCACTTACGGGTCACGAGATATTGTCATTTGAAGTTTGGTAAAGCGTGAATCGCCCTCGTTATTCTAGCAAAATATGATGTTCAAAATAAAAGCTTGGTATAGTACTTGTACCCCAAAAAGCATTACATCTCTTTCCTGTAAGCAATAAAAAAAATTTTTTTCATGATAATCTTTTTATTAATGGCAAGTGAATTTAAAAATAAAAATAAATCGAATAAATTGTAAAAGCTTTTCATAGATGAGAGTTTGAAAAGACTTTATTAAAAAATGTAATTAAGTTTTTACATAACGGATTATCATTTAAAAAAGTAAAATTACAATAATAATACACGCTTAACTGTCGGAACTACTAGCAGATCCAGGATCTGCTTCCTCTGAACTCATGACGTCAATTTCCTCAAAATTTCCGTCATTTTCGTCACTATCACTATCAGAATCATCTTCGTCAATATCTCGACATTCATTTTCAACCATCACTATCACTTTCACATTCTTCATCCTGTATCTTTCTTAAATTCATGCAATTAGTGGACTCACAGGAACCGCCGCAAACGGATGAGCACTTCAGCCCAGATTTTCTACAAGTACAAGACGATCTATTACACCCAGTTGTACAGTTGCAGAATAACGTTTGTAAAATTTCTTTAAACGCAGGTGCTTTTAACATTTTGACTGGGGCCAATATATCATGCATCTTCCAGCCCCAATTATCTGCCGGCAGATCATTAGACATCCATATCTGAACTTGAAGATAATCTCGATAAAAATGCTGGGCAGCTGTATCATCAGTCGGCGGGAGATTTTCCAATTTAACGGATTTTATTCATTTTCTTTTATTACTTACTGCTTGTTTGAATTTAAGAAATCTCAATTTATTTACACATATTACATTTTTAGGAGAATTATACAAATTCAACAAGGAAATTCTTCCACTTGTCTCGATAGCCTCATGCGTTTGATTTGGTAAAAGGGACGTTTCCATGGCTTTTGTCAATTCAACATTTTTCTTGCGTTTTTCAATGTTTCGGAATAAAATGTTTTTCCCCTTCCCAAAAAACATGATGTTGTATCACAACCACTTACAGCGTGTAAAAATAGGATACATTTTTTACAATATTCATAATTATCTAAACAATGATTAGAGTAAACTTTCTGTTCTGAGTTTCCTTTGGATGGCTTTAATAAAAAGATTTGTTCAGTACCAGGAGTCAAAGCTGTCAATAAAACTAAAATATCGGTATCCTCAGAAACAATCACTGCCGTTAAATTTTTGATAGAAAGAGCAGTTTTAACTATTATTAAATCTACGTCAACTTCTGCCTGTTTCACATAAAAATTTGTATTGATAAAATATTTTTTCAGAAATTCTATGAAACGTGTATTGTTATTAATATTCGAAAGGAAGCTGATGTAGCATGCATTTCTTCATCAAAGTGTACATCGGGCGAAGAGTTTTTTTTATTACGACATGTTCGTTCTATGCCCTTATGCGAGCGAAGCGAGCAGGGGATGGAGCCTTCTAGTATGTTATATAAAGAAACTTAAAGCATGATAATATCAAGTATTATTTTTTAAATCTAGAAATACGATAGTATGTTACATATATGGTACTTAAAATATTGGATTTCTCAATGCTTCGGACAGAATATATCTGAGCAATGCTTTTGAAAATGAAAATTAACACGTGTACTTATTAGTAGCTGAGGTGTTAACGAAGAGATTCATATATATATATATATTGATGGTTTATTCTCTGGGGAGCTCGAATAGGTGATATGAAAGGGCACGCTAGGTACGCTTCGAAATTCGGTGCCGCGGCTGTCGAGGAGACATGCAAACTTCGCAATTTTTTTTCGAGCATAAGGAAGGATTTTTATTAAAAAACCATCATAATGTTTTCTATTGCACATTTTCCCAACTTTTCTGTCAAAGTTTTTGTTTTTTCATATAATGAAAAATAAAAATAATATTGACCGAAAACCGAATTTTCAAAAAAAATGTCAAATTATTTTGGACTTTTTCGACCTCTCCAGATGTAAAGTTTTTTTTTAAACTGTTATCTTAAATATTACAAATCCACAGACTTTGCTCAGGCCTGATTTTTTTTCGGGTTAAGGTCTTTTAATGACTGGGCTATACATAGATTTTAGGAATTAAAAGTTTAAATAAAAATCATATGTTTATAAATTTATCTTGAAGAACCACGGCATAAAACAGTCTACTAAAATAAAAATTGTTTACTTATTCACCTTATTACAATTAAAAGCTTTCTTCAGCAGTCGCGCATAATTTTTACATTACTAACATAGCAAAAATGTTGGACTTGTTCTGTGGTTTTATTAATCCAAATCTGCGTTTACATTGTCATTATTATGTATTATAATATCAAAATGAACACAATAATCGATTGTTTTAAATTAAGTCTTATTATAGTTCCAATGTAAAAGTCCTAGTTCTCAACTAAAACATTGCAATTCGTTGCGGTACACCTTTGTTTCCCATCTCCACGCTCTCATTTTATGCTGTTATTAGCAAAGTTTACAAGTGCTGTTGTTAAACTTGCTTAGCTTTAGTAATACAAATTTGTATTAAACTACCTTTCTAGTTTTTACTTAAAGTTTAGCATGCAGAGTAAAAGGTATTGACTTTACAATATAGGACTATTTTTTTTAAATTACAGTTTTAAACTATTTTATTTGTAACAAAAGTGTTTTTAAAGTGTAAACTTCTGTAGGCGCGCCATGTCCATACAATGTGTGTATAGCAGATTATAAAATATAGTTTACTTGTTGCTGGGGGTGAATAGGATTTTTACCGTCACGCGTTTTACCATGTATTTTGTGAAACGCTCTAATGTGCAACTCTCTAATGTGAAACGCTCTATTCCATCTGTTTGAAAAAAGTCTTGGTCATGTCGAGATTCGAACCAGCAGAGTCCATCACCATACACTGGCGCCTTAGCCGGTTAGGCCATGATCGCATTGCTAATTTAGTAGGTATGAGTTTAGTATATAAGTGTAACAGATTGTAATACGCCATAGGTTTAATCTGTTAATGTTAATACAATGTATAGTTTAATTAGTAATAATTCTGAAATGGACGTTGTGCTTTCTCATTACGTAAGTCGTAGTAAAAAATGAACATTGTGCTTTCTCATTTCGTAAGTCGTAGTAAAAAATGAACATTGTGCTTTCTCATTTCGTTAGTTGTGTTAAAAAGTTTTCACTTCTCCCGTGTGGTCTTAATAACACAATTTCATTTTTTTAAATACGGCTTCATGAAAAATTGGCCATTTTATTTAAATGAGCACATGAAATTGGCTGTTTCATAATGAATAAACGGCACATACTTTCTCACAAACATATTTAAATTATTAATCAGATTCACTGTGACTTGTAGGGTGGGGTAGGAGAGGTGATTTTTTATTAAAGTTGGAGTTTAACTAATAAATATTATTATTATTATCTAGAGAAAAAACTGTTCGATCGATTTCGAACAAATTTGCACCAAACACGTCAATTAGGCCTTTATAGATGCGCGAAAAAAGGTTTTGAAACCATCGTAAAATACAGGGCGTGCCATAAGAAATTCGAAAGTTAACCGCTTTATTGGAAAAAAGTGCCCATTTACAAATATTTTTTAATTTCTCAAAAAACAAGGAATTGTTCCAAAATTAAAGTTCGCTGTCAGATTTATAGTTTACAAGATACCAAGGACGGCACATTTTAAAAAATGTCTCTGTATATCTTTTACAATCTTACTGACTTATTCTTCTTCGGCAATCATCTATTTTTATAATTAACTTTGATAATTTTAGTAAAAATAATAATCTAAACTTCTAAAAATAGAAAATTATTAACGGTATAACAAATTTATATTTAAAACAACAATGTTTATTTGTGCCATGCCTTAAACAATCGTTCTAAGAATTTCCTAATATTATTAAACAAGAGAAAATAATATAATATTATTATTATTGTATATAAATAATGCAAGCAATGCATAAATATAATTAATGAAAATATTACATACACATACTCTTATAATAGTACTTTGTTTCCTTTTTTGCCAAAACTGGCTGGAACTGTTTTATTTCTTGCGGAAACTAATTGAATGAGTTTAATATAAGTTTTTCTTTTTTGAAAGTGACTGCATGGGTTCTTAAATTTCGGTAGGAATAAATAAAATTTATCGTTTATTGATATTAGGACAAAAACATATATGTGTATATTCTATTATAAAATAATTATAAAGGAATACTTCAAAATAAACAAAAATAAATGTAAAAACGTATGGGTTTAAAAGGATTAATGATGGGTCGTATCAAGGCCATAGCCGGGGGGGGGGGGGGTTGGGGGGTTTAAAACTCTTCGAAATCATTAAATTTCGTAGTAAAAATTAATACTGGTTTAAAAAGTGCAAATTAAATTATAAAATAGACAACACAACAGAGGATAAAGCAACATATGTTACATCATTGTGCACTGCATGCATACTGATAGTTAATTTACTTGATTAAACTACAAAGTACAATACACATGGATGCAGTACGTTACAGCCTTACTCTCTTGTGAGCTCAATCTCATCTATTAAATAAGAAAACTAAGATGGTTAAAAAAAATACTTTACTCTTACAAAACAAGTATTGCTCTGTGTATTGAAAATTAACCCAATACCGGGGTTGGCGTGCGAAGCACGGAATGCTTTGTGTATTGAAAATATTCCCAATGTGCGAAATGGCATGCGAAGCACGCAAAGCATTTTGTCTTGAAAATACTCCAATATGGGGTGGGCGTTCAATGCACTGTGCGTCGGCCGATTCTCATAGAGTTCAGTGTCAAACTCACATGTGCGTCCTTTGCAGTGAACGTGTTAAAAAGGGTTTAAATTAAAATCCTCGGTCCCTATATGACCGGTCTTTCAAAGACTTTCAAAGACAGTCGATTATTGAGTTCGTGTGTTTACTGAATGTTAAGTGCGAGTAAGTGTTTTGTGTTTATATGTAACTATGTGTTAAGTGTTTGTGTTTGACGAAGGGAAACCTGAACTGCTTGAAAATTGCAAAATGGAAAATGTTAAA
This sequence comes from Philaenus spumarius, assembly GCA_018207615.1. Taxonomy (NCBI): domain Eukaryota; kingdom Metazoa; phylum Arthropoda; class Insecta; order Hemiptera; family Aphrophoridae; genus Philaenus; species Philaenus spumarius. The sequence continues at coordinate 8,143 of JAGFPH010008709.1, forward strand.
AGGGTTTAAATTCAAATCCCCGGTCCTGACCTGACCTCCCCCTCCGAAAAATTTTTCTTGCTACGGCCTTGGGTACCACATAGGTTTTATACGTTTTAATCATTGCTTGGGTCGTATGGGAGCAAAATTTATTTTTGCATGGTACCCACGAAAAGATCTTGATGGTGGAAGAAACCCAATGTGAATGGTACATGTATAAAAATACATATTTTTCATACTTGTAGTAGGGTTATACGTAGGTTTACAAATACAATATATTATTGTATTGCTTATAAAATAATATATTTTTTGTCAACTATCATCTACAAAAGTTCCTTCACTTATACTTTCATTAGTGTCTTCGTGTAACTAATTTCGATATTTGAATATTCCACGCGGCATATCTTATATAGTAATATATATTTCAAAATAGTAAGTGTTACAGTAGTATGACTAAAACCCTCTGCAGTTCAAATCGATAAACAAATGTAATTATGTGCTTTCTACATAAAATTAAATAACTTTTTCCAGTTGTGCTCATATTTCCTTAGGTTGTTGTAACAAATTATTTAAATTTTATGTAATATAATAAAAATATTTCATGTACAACACGTATTTTGTAAAACTAATATTAATTATTTCAAAAACTAAGACGTCTTCCATGTGGCATTCCGTGTTCAATGAAGGACGTCCATCCTCCATAAAAATAAACGCATTTATAATATTTAAAAATCCATTGCCAACCAATTAATCTACTAGTTCATACGAAATTCGAATATATGTTTCTAGCCAAATACACTTGAAAATCGTAACATTATGATTCAATTAACTATTTTCCATCTAATCATGCTATCTAGAATTTACCTTTCAATAAAAGGAAATTTTGAGGGAGAATATAAAAAAGTATGTTTTAACACACACTGAACATAAAAAATAGTATTGTTCAACAGTCTGTTCGTCTGAGAGACTCATTGTATCAAACCTGCGTACTTTTTCACTACGTATGAAAAAATAGTGTTACAATTAATTATGACAAGATAATTACTTATATAGATAAGATATTTTCATCTACTTCAAAACATAACTTTAATATTCTATTTAAAACAGAATAAATTTAAATAATATATTCAGTAGTCCCTAATATTATATTTAACAGGATGATTATTATTATACATATGGTTTTTATTATTTTCATACATCCCATAGAGTAATAAGAAGTCATTGCAATTAATAATACAACACGACCAACAAAGATCATAAAATGTATTCAATGCGAATCAGTTAAAATTAGAATGAAATAAAAATGAAAAACCACAAGAGTGTCAATAAGATTGTTTTTCCATTAAAATGTATGAATCTTCCCTACCTGTTCTTTGTTGTATGTGTTTATTTGTTTTACAGTTATTAGTGTTACGGATGCACAATCAGTAACAGTAAACCATTATTTCCAGGTGTTTTGTAGAACTTGTTGTTCGATGAATATTGACCAACACAAATATTTACACATTTATTATTTTTTATCGTATGTTTTACGATCTCTGTTCGATAACTTGCTAATATTTAAATGTAAGGCTTAGTTTATTAATATGAAGGGTTATGTAAATGCAATAAAATGTTTAATTCAATGCTAATCAAACTGAATAGTTCACCTAGACTTTCCAGATAACAATAGGTCTACATTAAAATGTATATAGATTTTATAGAATTGTAAAAATCTACACAAGTTTATATAGATGTAGCTGTTTCTTAATAAAATCTAGAAGATTTCAAACCATAATAATAAGCTTAAGTGTGCCTCGCATGCGTAAGGTTTACACACGTAATAATAAAATAATTATAAATATTGTTTGTAATAATAAATTAAAACGTTATTAATTTAGAGTATAACCAAAATAAGTGTGCGCTACATACATTCTATGAAGGTATTATCACACCTCGGTAGCGACACTGGCATTGGGTTGAAAAGGTCAGCGGGTGTACGGTCAATCTATTAACGGTTTTATGTTTGTTGGTCACGCCTTCAACTACGACATTAATCAGAAAAGATTTGTTCGCACACTAAAAAGAAGTCAAGAGGAAAGTGATATAAATGAATATAATTTTAAATGGGAATTTTCAAGATATTTATTTATGATCCTAGTTTGTTGTAATACACATATAATAATAGACCTACAAGATTTATTCTAACTATATACAACTATATAGGTATATTCTTACCATGTAGGCTATATACATGGTGTTTACAAACTCCCTGGAAATATTTTGTGTATTTGTTCCTTAGGTCAAGACCATAAAAAAAGTCATATAAATATGGGTCTGACATGCCTAGTTTTCTGTCTGTCCTTCCGTTTGTGTTTTTTACAAATTATTTTATAACTTGAGTACTGTTTTAGATAGAAACTTCAAATTCGGCAGGAACGTGTACCTTGATAGGCCAAACAAGTGTATAAAACTTCGTTACGATATCTTAAACAGTTTCAAGATGGCGGCCATTTAAAATTTTTGATGTTACATTTCACGAAAACCGTAATTTCTATAAAAAAATGTTACCAGTAATAAAAAATGTAGAATTTTAAGACAAACAAAATCATACTTTATTTGCTACAATCGGATAATCAATAACTGAGTAATGAGACATTTACCTAATTATGTAACAACTGTACACGGCTAATTGTTGTTTAGTTCAAATTTTGTATGATATTTATTTCAGTAAATGTCTCATGACTCAGTTATTTATCATCCGATTGTATCAAATAAAGTATGATTTTGTTCGTCTTAAAATTCTACATTTTTCAAGTGATAACTTCTATTGGCCCGTTGGGCACTTTCGACTTGGCTATGTTTTCGAAATCTCGCGTCACGCCAGATTTCTCGCGAGATCTTGCAACACGCCAGATTTCCCGCGAGATCTCGCGTCACGCCAGATTTCTCGCGAGATCTTGCATCACGCCAGATTTCCCGCGAGATCTCGCATCACGCCAGATTTCTCGCGAGATCTCGCGTCACGCTTTTGTTTAGACACAAGTCAGATCGTGGAGGGGGAATATTATTAATACATTATTTACATTTATTAGCATAGCAATCAAATTAACACATAAGAATTAGTTAATATAATATAACAGCTGATTTCGCCCATCATCTGTAATTCCTAAACAAAACCCAGCGTAGATTATATTTTGGGGTTATGTTTACAAATTCAACCATTAAAATTTCTTGTGATGTTAATTTTCTTATATATTAGTTATACAACTAATGTAGGCTTCTATAACTATAAGTTATATGGGCTTCTACACGTTATAAGATTTGCTTTGGGGTTATAAACTGTATATAAAACTAACCTTTGATCATCAATATATTCGTTTATACAAATTTAAAGAAGGATACCTACTGTTTAACTTCGCAAACATTCGTACATCTTTGTATAACATATTTGATTATTAATTTCTTTACTGTAAAATTAACAACTTCTAAATCATTTGATCTATCAATATGAAATAAAAAGGTAACTAAAAGATAATATTTTTACCTTTCTTTAAATATATAATAACGGATATAAATAAAAAATTTGAACAAATAGGCCTACAGTTTTATAATCCTTATAATTGTACACATTTACCGAGTTAAAAATCCCCGTAGTCATAGAAGTTATCACTTCCAACGTGTGGTCTTAAGCACACCCAGTTAATTTTTTTATTACCGGTAGCATTTTTTTATAAAAATTACGGTTTTTGTGAAATTTAACATCAAAGATTTTAAATGGCCGCCATCTTGAAACTGTTTAAGATATCGTAACGAAATTTTATACACTTGTTTGACTTACCAAGGTACATATTTTCGTGCCAAATTTGAAGTTTCCATCTAAAATAGTACTTAAGTTATAAACTAATTTGTAAAAAACACAAACAGACGGACAGACAGAAAACTAGGCGTGTCAGACCCATATTTATGTGACGTTTTTTGATTGTCTTGACCTAAGGAACAAATACACAAAATATTTCCAGGGAGTTTGTTAACACCGTGTATATATACCATTTAGATAGTCAAACTTAAAAAAAATATTAAATTCGTGGATCACTAAACTAATATATTTCCAGTTTATAAACTGAAATAGTAGGATTTTTTTAAGAATAATTACTTGCTTTATATTGATAATACTAATAATATTAAATAGGAACAATTAATTAACACTGTTTAATTGAATTCTCCTTTTCAAGGGACACTATTGTTTATTTTGCAGTATATATGATTTTAAAGTATTCTCTTAAGTATCATAAATGTATTTATTTTATAAATCTAAAAAGTGTGTTATTTGTATATAAGTTTTATTGTATATAATTTAATTAAATACCCCAAGTTTAATGCACTGTAATTACATATAATTGTCACCATATTTTTGTTACCAATTATTTAGATGTAATGTAGCCCACCAATAAATTTAATTTTGTTTTATGATAATAACAAATAATTCTGTAATAAAGAACCAAAATTGTTACAAATAAATTTTCGCATTACTTATAACTTTGCAAACTCAAAAATTTTTATAGATACAAAGTTTATACTTTTTTTCAAAATAAATAACAAATAAAATATCATGGTATTTTTATAGAAATAGTTTAATTTGTGTGTATTGAAATTATCTTCAAACACAACTCTTTCATAATAATAGATTAATTCTTAAATGATCTAATAAATAGCAAAACATTTTTAAATATCACACAATAATTAATTAAAAACATATTTTATTATTATATTACTTTTTTAAGCAGTGTGCATTTTAATAAAGTAGTTTACTACATATTTTATTAAAGATCGGTTACTTTGTAAAGTAGTTAGCTAGTTTACATGCATTACTGAAACCTGTTTGAAATCTTCATTATGACTACACAACACTGATGTATAAAATAACATGAGCACTACAATAATAGTCATCGCGATACGACATCTTTAATTTAAACAATGTAATTGGATTCTTATGTCATTAGCGTATGAGTAATTGTGTTTTGTTTCACTTTATCAATTAAATGTTAGTTCTTGCATTAATTTAGTTGATATACTACCAGTTAGATACTCGTATCTGTTATCTATAACGGTTGTGTTTTCCATTGTACAGTGACTATTAATTACGGTCCACAAAATATATCACAATAATTAATTGAATTGCTCTGGGGAAGAACATGATAACTACATTTTTTCGCATTTCCATTTTTTTAGCGCATTAAGTTGGTAGAAGGGGGTCTAATAATGGTCAAATAGCTGGGTAACTCCGGAGATATTTGAAAAAAATACCCGGTCAGGTTAATAACATGATAATTCCATTCGTTCAGGGGAATAACTTGATAATTCCCTGCAGTTACCATGTTTGTTAACCACACAATCTTGTATTTAAAACACAATTCAGTTTCTGCGGACATGAGTCGGATGAATATTTGGCTTCTCTACCACATAAAATCTACAGATAAGTGCCTTAGGTAACTTACCACCATTTTATACCTTTACAACAATTGTTTGTTTCATTAAAACACATAATTTCCTTATATGACTTATTACCGATTTACCAGTTGAATAACATGATAACTCCCTGGAGTTATCATGTTTTTAACCACACAATCTTGTATCTACCCCACAATTTAGTAGTTATCAGATGAACTGGTAGTAAAAAAAAAAAAATTACTGTTCTCTTAAAACTATATTTATGACATTTTAAGACTATACTCAGTACTGTATTGGAACTCATGCCTTTAGGCCTATTATGAGTCTTGAAAGTTTGTGTTTTCTGTCCTGTAAGTTTAAAAAATGGCTGTTATCAAGTTCTTCCCCTGAACCCTTCAATTGTTATAAGTTCTTGCTAATGATACTTTTTATTTGATGCTTAAATATTAATTTATAATTTTAAAGTCGAAAATATTTACTAATGCCTGAAAATCCTTCTTTATATTAAACATGAAAGGTTTCACGGAGCCTGAAATCATCGAATTTAGCCTCTTGTGTAGCCTGGTTAAGATGCTTTTAGCAATAATGCTGGTTTTATTACAATAACGTTTTTTACCAACATTAATCGCACAATATTTGAGTAAAAATGACGACAAATATAACGACAAAGAGTAAAAGTAATTGAATATGTTTATTCCAGCATAAGTAATCTTTTGTATTTTTGTAGAACCCATAACACTCGGCTTCACAGAGAAAACCATAACACCATTATCACGATTTTATTCAGCAATTCAGTCACTTTGTGTCTGGCCGATCGAGGTCTATTTTGATAATAAATAGACTAATACAAATTTTAAGTTTCTTGTTTTTAATAGTTTCCCTTCAATAAATTACAAACCTGAAAAGTAAAAATGTAGTTAGTTTCATTTTTAAACATAATAAAGTCACCTACAACCTACTCGTCATTGTTTTACTTGGTACATCTCTCTATTATATAAAAACAAATTTCTTCTTCTTTTTCTCATAATTATAAAGTAATAAGAATAGCTACTATCTTGCGAAACCAGTGACAAGGGAACGGGCTTGTAAAAATTAGCGGGGAAAGAAGACACTGTTGAGTCAGTAAGAAGAAAAATAAATCTCTCCATTGTATCAAAAGTTTTTCTACTTCTTCTTCTCATAATTATAAAGTAATGAGAATAGATTAAATACGTGTATTGCGTATCGATGACCATTGCATAACTTTCATGAGCACAAGTTCATGAAGTCGATTATGAAGTCGAATTTAGGTTGAAAAAATAAAGCTGAACGTTGCCCCTCAGTGATCGCGAAGCAATCGGATTTAAGGTGGGTGTTGGCGAGCGGAGCGAGCGTAGGGTAAAGCCCCCTAGTATTTTGTGAATTAATATCTTTATTTGTACGTGAACAAAAATTACAGTTGGTATACAAATTATACATCCAGTATCACAATCATTGTGTACTGTTTAGTTTCTAACTATTAAATATATCTATCTTAAACAGTTTTAAACAACCAACCTAATAATGCTCCATGGTAAATTTTTATTCTTATAACACTTCTCTGCAAAATTTTCGTAAAATAGTTATTTATTCGCAAAGTTTACTTATTGTTATTTATATTGATTTGTGGATTTCTTACATTTTGTGGAATTAGTTACACAATTATTTTGTACATTTTGACGTAGCATGCTGAAATGAGGAATTCAACCTCAGTTCCATTACAGGATTAAAATGAAACCCATTAAGTCTTCGTGACAGTGTGTAAGCAACTAACACTAATGGTTTGGTATACACGCAAACAGACCATTATAAATGTATAGTGTTAACTAAATTGTATTGACCAGAGGAGACATATTTGGGGTTGCTTAACGAAAATGTTTTTAAGAAAACAACAATTACATAACCTTGGAAATATGCTGAACACGTAGTAGAACTAAGTTAATACATATTTATATATATGTGTGTGTTATGTGAAAACAAAGTTACTCTTTTCTTCCAATATTCCTATAAATCACGTTGTGTTTCCAACATTTAATAAAAATGTTATGAAATATAATTTACGATAGTTGTATTTTTTTCAAGCAACAAATGTTATAACATTTTTTAAATAGTTGAAACTAACAGACTATATGAACTTTAACCACGTTAACGCTGAGAACAACTATGTCTATGCCCTTAAAAAAATAAAGTAATCATTATAATAATGTATTATTTTAAACCAGGGGTTCCCAAACTTTTTTGATCATGACCGTAATTTTTAAAATTGCAAAGGCCTTTGTGACCCTACAAATTATTTTACCAACAATGTACAAAATAGCCTATAAAAAAGGGTTTTCAGTAAAAAAATCTACAATTCAAATTAAAGTAATTTATTCAAGAATTTGAGTATAAAAAGGTACAGTAAAAATAATACAGGAATTGAAAACTGAAAGATTTAAAAAGTATTTGCCTACGCGACTAGTAGGAAAAACTAAATCAGAGGGAGAACAGGGCACTAAAAGAAATGCAATAATTAAACAAATGATAAAAACCAATTTAGATCACCGCTTTCTACCAAAGCACCCCCACGCCCTCTTCATCAATTCAGGGACTCTTGAGCGAAAGTCCTTAGTTAAAGCACATCGCAAACCATTTGGTTTTGGCCACAACTAAAATTGAGAAGCCTTGCTCACATAAATACTTTGTGGGAAACGGCAGAAGAGTTTTTTCTGCTTCTTTGGCTAAAATGGGATGGTCAGTTAACTGCTCCCGAAATTGTGAAAGTGACAACTCTTCAAAGAATTTCTTTGCACTTGCTTTTATTGCAAATCGCACAACTCTTCTTGAAATCCCGGTATTTTTACTCCAGTTTTGTTGAAATCTAGTCAAAATGGGTTTCGAACCAAACTGTGTTATTGAGATCAACTTTTAAATGCATAGATCTGTCCATTTCTTTACGAATATTTGTTAAATGCACTGGAACATCCATCAAAGATATTTTACCCTTTGAATTCTCCAGTGAAAGGTTGAAATTGAGGAACGATGCTATTTGCTGTAGTTGTAATTATTTATTGTTTCAAAGATCCTGTTTGTTTTAAGGCAGAAATATTACCGCTTACAAATTCCTTCCTACTAGAAAAAAGCGGCTGCTTGAACGATGTTAATTTTCCTATTATTCAAATTTATTAGTATAATCACTAGTTATACATTCTATAATCCCGGAAACTGGCCTTGACCCTAAAAGACATCCCGCGACCCCACATGATGATACGACCCTGACTTTGGGAACACCTGATTTAGAGCATTAAAATAAGTTCTAAGTTGTTATCTAGCCTATATATATATAAAATCCAAAAACTACTCACTCACTGACCACAGAATCTCAAAACCATACCACCTAGGAATGTGATATTTGGTACACATATTGCTCATAGGCCCTAGAGGTGCACTTAGAAAAGATTTTAAAATATTTGGCCTTTAAGGGTTAAAACAACCCCTAAAACAATAATTATTCTGTTATATAACTCAAAAACTATACTGTCTAGGAACGTGAAATGTGATACACATATTGCTCATAGGCGCTAGAGTCGCACTAATAAAGGATTTAGAAATATTTGGCCTTTAAGGGTTGAACAAACCCCTAAAATGATAAACATTGTTTGTTATATAGATAATATCAAAAACCATATAGCCTAGAAACTTAAAATTTAGTACACATAATATTGCTCATAGGCGCTAGAGGAGATCTAATAAAGAATTTTAAAATATTTGCTCTAGAATATCTAGAAAGCTGATCATTTGTAAATGTATTTCTTACAAGATACATATAAAATGTAGTTATACCATTTTTAAGGGGTGCAAATGTAGTAAAACAATCACTAAAACTATAAATATTAATTGAATACTGCCTAGAACACAATATTGCTCATATACGCTAGAGGCACACTAAGAAAGGAAGGAGCCACGGTGGATTGTTAAGGCGTCAATGCTTTATCAATCGTCATGGCAACCATCAAAGGAAAAGTTCCGGGTTCAATTCCCATTGACCACGAATAATTTTCTAAATGGTTTCTTAACAGACATCGTAGGCTGTGGTTCGGATTCCACGTAAAACTGTAGGTCCCGTCTTCATTAGCCTTAAGTGCAAAACAGCAGGACGTTAAAAAAAAAAAAAAAGGATTTTAAAATATTGGCCTTTAACTATTGAAACAACCCCTAAAAAACAATTTACGTTTTATACTTTCCTTATAGAATTTATATTTTGTACATTTATTTATTTTACATATAAAAATAAACCAGTTTTACATTTTGTCTCGTTCTGCTAAGTGGTGGAAATGTAGAAACAACCCTTAAAACAATGAATATTAATTTGTATACTTTCCTTAAAGCTAGAAAGCTGAAATTTTGTACATTTATTATTTATTACAAGATGCATATGAAAAATAAACCATTTTAACATTTCGTCACGTTCTGCTAAGGGGTGAAAATGTAGTAGAAACCCCACAAACCATTTAATATTAATTGAATACCGTGAAATTTGGTACACATATTTCTCACAGGCGCTAGAGGTGCACTGAGAAAGAATATATTTAAGAAATATATAATTAATAATATTTTCTCTTTAAAGGTTGAAAAATTACTAAAACAATAAATATTGTTTTTATACTCTCCTTAAAGCTATAAAGCTGACATTTTGTAGGCCACATGTATTTCTTGAAAAACTGATATTAAACGTAAACCAGTTTTACATGTTGTTACGTGCTGCTAAGGGGTGAAAATGTTATAACAACCGATAAATAGAAATTGTTAGACTTTCCTTAAACTTTCCAAGCTGATATTTCGCATATTTATTCCTTACAAGATACATATAAAAATAACCCAGTTTTACAATTTGTCACGTTCTGCTAAGGGCTAGAAATGCAGTGACAACCCATAAAACAATAATTAATAATAATTGATATACTTTTATCAAAGCTAGAGGGTTGAAATTTTGTATATTTATTTCTTATAAGATACATATAGGAAATAATCCAGTTTTACATTTTATACGTGTTGCTAAGGGCTGAAAATGTGATGAAAACCTAAAAACAATAAATATTAATTGGTATGCTTTCCTTAAAGCTAAATTGTTGAAATTTGGCCCTTATTAATTTCAAGAAAATATTTTTGACGTAATCCGACCAAAACTATCCCGATCTATGCATCTGGATGTTGCAGATGGATGTATCATGGTGATCTGCAACATCCAGCAAAGACTGTGATTTACCAGTCTGTAAATTTAGCGGTTGAAAAATAGACGCTCTTTACTCTGAATTTAATGTTTTTAATTATTAAATTTATTTAGCCTACATACAGTGACGAAAACGATTGATGGGCACACAGTGAACAATAAAAAATACCAAACCAATTGAAAATAGATGAAATAATTCACTTCGTGAAATAATAAATTAAAGAAAATATATTACAATAATTATGTAACACAGTGATGGAAACAACAAATTCTCTGTTATTTACCCTGTTTTATTAACATATCTTATCTCGATTACTAATACTATGAATACTCAGTCTGTTGATGCAGTAACAATTTGTTGACTCAAGTTGTTCTGGTTAGTAATGGGAAAAACCTACCTACCGGGATGGTTAACCGAAAACCGTTTTTTTTGGTGTTTTGATTAATCGGTTTTACGGTTATTATTTGTTTCAATTAAAACCGTTTTTTTTTTTTTTATATTCAATAACCGGGCAAAAAAACCGACACTGATATATCCTTTTGTATGAGTCTATAACATATTTAACACGATTGTCTTGCGTTGCAATAGTTCTGGACTAGTGAAATCGTGGAATGGATGCAATTACATCACTTTTGTTTGCCTATTTTTCTCAAGTCCACGTTTCTGTTTTAAGTTCTATCAACTACCAAGATGGCATTGCCACGGTCTTTGTGTCATGTAGTATTTTCTCCAATCTGGCACAATCTTAGTTTTAAATTATTTTAAAATACAAGTTTGTGTTACACGTTAAATTGTGTTGTTATTAAGTCTTGTACTAAACATAAATATCAAAGAGCCTTTATAAATAGGTTAAACAATAACTATTTGCCATGAATGACATTATTTTATATTGTCTTATAGCGTATTTCATGTTTTTCTTGTATTTTTATTTGTAAATTATTTTAAAATGCATTATTTTAATTTTTGTAAACGTATCGGTACAAATTTGTGTCTAATCGTTGAATTGTGTGGTTGTTTTAAGCCTTGTAGTAAAAATAAATGTTTATTTTCCCATTTATTATAAATATAAAAAATTTGTCTACACGTAATTTTCTTCTAAAAAAACCGATTATTTCAAAAATCTGTTTGTTGGAGCAATTATAACCGATAGGTTAAACCGATTATGAAAAAACCCGGAAAAACCGATAACCGGTTTTTTTACAATAACCGCCATTCCTAGTTCTGGTCCGATATTGACTTGGATTCCTCCGTCTAGCACTTCCCTCTCAACATGTTTTGTATTTAAATTGTAAAAATTCTTAATGTAGAATAAGCCTAATGTAGATACATAAAACTTCCTTGTTGTAACTAATTCAGATGTAACTCGTGCCCACGTACAGGTTAATGCCAATGTGGGCACAATTTCCTTATATTTAAAATGTACTTGTTGTATTGTTACTGTAAGGAAATAAAATAAAATTTAATTGAATATACATAACACAATAAAACGTACTAAAATCAAAAATCTTCGCAAGACCAAGTAATGAGTAACAATGTTATAACTGTGAATTTTTATATTTCAGCTCTAGTATATTAGTTCTGGTTTCCTTCACTTTTTATTTTATTTTGTATTTGTAGGTTAGTTTGAAAACATATTCCTAGTTCTCTATTTTTAAATTATACGCTGTTATAATAGTTTATAGTTTACGTCTTTAATAGTTTAACTGTCAAGACAAATTATATATGCAAAAACAAAACTAACGTTCTTCCACTTCTGATAACCATTAGAATAACTGGAAGCAAATGTATTCGTAATATATTTAGTATTAAGTATAACTAAAAACTTACCGCCCAATAGTCAAATTTCACCGTCGAACGACAATTCATAAAAACAATATTTGATGGCAGGACAACATCAATTCAAAATATATAGGAAACCTACCAATACAGATCATACCATACATGCCAGTTCAAACCACCCCCATTCTCATAAAATGGCTGCATGTAATAGTTTCATATATAGACTGCGCACTATACCGATGGCACATGGAGACTTTATGGAAGAATGCAATATAATTAAACACATTGCCTCAAAAAATGGATACGAACCAACGATTGTCGACAAATTATTTAAAAAATGGTAGAAGAAGGCCAAAATACCAAATTAAAATACTGACAATAAATACATATCAACCATAGGCTGCATAACATAATAAGAAACATTTTCAGAAAACAAGGTTACATCACCACATTTAGTACAAAAAATAGTTTGTCTCACATATTAAGATTAAACACAAACAACCATGATAAACTTGAGGGCTCAGGAGTTTACCAAATAGCATGTGCCGATTGCCCCATGAAATACATTGGTCAAACAGGGCCATCGTTTCAAAAAAGATTCAGAGAGCACCTTCCCCGAGCATTACAATCTGCACAAGCTCCAAAAATAGAATCAAAGTTTGCCAAGCATATAATAGAAACTTAACACAATTATGACGTCATCGATAAATCTTTAACCGTATTACATAAATGAAACAAAGGTAAACTCATGAATGCCTTAGAACAGTATGAGATTTACAGAGCCCTAAAAACGGATTATGGGACGTTACTAAATTAAAAACATATATTCGATGCCAACCCATTGTTTGATATAATTATGGACATTGCAAATACCATACGCAAAGTGTAGATAAGAACCATACGCAGACGTAACACCATCAGTCCATTAGTAGACAGTGGGCCCACTAGATGTATATTAAAAACAAAAATGTGCGAGCGTGTAATTGTACAATCGTGTGTGTCAGTGTGTTTCATGTGTAGTGTTTTTATTTTTATAATTCATTATTGACGAAGGACATTGCCCTAAACTTTATAATGGCTGAATAGCCGAAACATCCGTCTTTGGACGCTGTAATTTGAATATTGGACGGTAAGTATTTAGTTGTACTTAAAAAACAATAGTCGGTATAACGAAAATAAACAACAATAATTTAATATTATTATTGTAAAATACTTGAATTTTAATTAAAAACAACGTATTTGTTAATTCTAGTTTTAAATATTATCTACACTAATGACAACAGAATTTGTATAAAAAGTAAGTTTCGAAATTAATCCTCAAAGGAAAAGATCTGAGGTGCTGGCTTACACCTAATGAAGTGCTCTTAGAGTTTGCAGGGTCAAATAGCATTAAATTAAGGTTGGCTTCCCGCCAATTTATCATGCTAATTTAGACACTGTTATAATTGCGGCTGCTTTAAGTCTTATTGAAACAAGGTTATGTCTTGTTCAACTAAATTGTTATAAATTTCCTACAATTCAGGTTTTGTAATTATTTGAGTTAGTGGAATACGTAGTGAAGTTTCGAGAAAGTATTAGTATATAGATTATGTACTTTTAGGTTAATTTAAGCATGCATAAACATTAATTTACTGTACTATCTTTGTATGAGTAATTTTGAAATTATTTTATTCGATCTAAGGTAAAGACGTTGTGATTTTCTCTAATAAAGTTATAGGTTTTATAGGTTTTTTAATTTATTTATTATTTACCTAACATTTTGTCTTTAATATAAAAATAACCTAATCTCCTAGACATTAGTAGAATGTAAATTGTTGTATAATAAAATCAAAACATATATCTCAATAAACAGTTTCAATTGTCATTTCATCATACACTGAGAATAAGATGTTCTTACAACCTCTCCCTAATAGTTAATATATTTAAAATTAATGTTTTTGCTTTTT
>JAGFPH010008709.1:31630-48160 GCA_018207615.1 Philaenus spumarius
GCTAGAGACACGTGCTAGTGACACGAGTCGCTGTCAACGTGTCCACGACACTGGCGTGTATAGCTCCATAAGATAACATAGGTTGGTTCGGTAGAGACACGTGCTAGTGACACGAGTCGCTGTCAACGTGTCCGCGACACTGGTGTGTATAGCTCCATAAGATAACATAGGTTGGTTTGCTAGAGACACGTGCTAGTGACACGAGTCGCTGTCAACGTGTCCGCGACACCTTGATAACATAAGATAACAATAAGATAACATAGGTTGGTTTTCGAGTGACATGTCACTAGCACGATAAATTTCAGCGACATCGGTGTGTAACCCGCCTTGCTGCATAATGGTTTGACAAAGGCTAGATAACATTAAATAGTCAACACTTTAAGACGTCTTCAATTTAAACAATGCAATTGGATTCTTATGTCATTATTGCAGGATTAAATCGGTTTTGTTTCACTTAATCAACCACCTTCAACCACCTATTAGGGCTACCATGAATGTAGTTTATATTTCTGTTAGTTACAAGTATCCGATGTAAGAATTCTCCTTTATAGAATTAAAATTAATAACGTTACACTAAATGTGGCAGAAGAATGGTTGGCAAAGGATAACATAACGACACCTCTCAGTTCTGAATTAAAAAGAAAACAACCAGAAGTACTAACCTACAGACTTTAGTCGTAATATGTTTACCAGCATTTAAATTCAACTGTACAACGCCCACGTTGACAGCATTAATTTTTTCCCTTAATAAGTTAAGTTTCCTAAAGTTAATTTAAATAGAGTCGATTTAATAAATGATACATGTCATATTATTGGATGGTAAAATATTTACTTATTTTGTTATGGTTGATATCTTACAAATATTTATTAATACCAGAAAATTTGAATTTGTATGCTAAATAGATAAACATAAAGAATTTCCGGAGACTGTAGGCATTGGATTTAGATTCATGTGGCCTGGCAATGATGATATGCGTTAATCACAGTAATATTCCTTTTTTCACCTACACCAACCATATAGTATTTCACTAAAAATTACTACTAACACATTCCCAATGATTAAAAGTAAATAAATATCACAATTTTGGGAAAGTAGTATTTGTATTTTCATAGAACGGATAAGCTTTTTACAAATTTATTAGTTTTTTTAACGTAACATACTAGTTATAAATAAATATATTCTGCAGTACAGCTTTCGTATTGTGTTTTACTGCTAACTCCTAATTAAATATATGGTAGTTTGTGCAAATAGTAAAGGCGGTTAGAAAAGGTTCCTACCTGCCACTAACCTCACACACGCACGCAAACTCACGGGCTACCGACCCTAATTAGTTGCGGTGCGTTACCTATTGTTAGCTGTTCTCAATGCCCTAGTATTTTTATATTGCATTTTAAATAAAACGTATGTTAGTGTGATTATGATTTATTATGATCCAGTAATTATTTCTGAGCAAATAGGTACCAAACACGACATGTATACAACAAACCATTAAAATAAATATTAACAGGAGTTGTTTCTCGAGCAAACTTTGGTTTCTATTATAAATATTTGATGCAATTTTATTTGTATTCCAGGTGCTAATAACAATGGAAAATAAAAGTGCTTTTAAACAATTGTGAAACAATTTAATACAATCTAAAGTAGGCCTAGATAGAATTGTGTACATTTAAAAATAAAAATGGTTATTATAAACTATTTGATCTAGTTTTAAGAACAAACATGTTTGAAATCTTCTAAGAAACTGTGTCCCTAGTAACGTTAGGGATGCATTGTCCACTGTGAAAACACACTCATTGAACTATTTTGTTCATTCTCTATAACAAAAGTGTTAGACCAAGTGTCTTTACCTCTTTACCTCTTTGAATAAGTTTTGCACTATTACAATGGCAAAATGTACAACTGCAATAACATAATAACATAAAATAATCAAAGAATTCGTCCAAAAATATATATAACATTATATTTATAGCAACCAAGTCCGCTTAGTAAACCGATAATTTTAAAGTTATTTTAATGGATACTCGTATACACGCCGTGTTTGGTATCTATTTGCTTAGAATTAGTTACTGAATCATAATAATTCAGAATCACAATCAAGTTAACTTTAAAATACAATGTAAAAACACTATTGTATAGCAGGGCTATAGAATACAAGGGCTGGTCCACTTCTTTGATGTTGACGCTTGCCGACTGTTCCAACATTCCTTTCGCCCCCCTCCTATGTGACGTCACTCTGGTACCAAGACACGCCGCGTAAGCACGGTTCGCCTTAGCTCTCACGTGTTATTTGACATATATAACGTTGCAGACGACAATTCTTTAAAATATTATGCAATACACACAATCACCAATATTATATGTTTACCAAGTTTGGTGAATATTAAGTAATTATTTTGTTCAGTACAAGTGTTTAAAGAAGGTATATAATTCCGCAAGATTTTCTCCTTTTGACGCATATTTAAAACTAATTTTCTCGGAGAGGCATTCCACAAATTTCTTTAAAAATTTATACAATGCACACAATCACCTATTTTATATGTTTACCAAGTTTAGTTAATATTGAGTAATTATTTTGTTCAGTACAAGTCTTTAAAGAAGGTATATAATACCGCGAGATTTTCGCCTTTTGACGCATATTTAAGGCTAATTTTCTCGAAGATTCATTCCAAGAATTTCTTTAAAAAATGATTCAATACACACAATCACCTAAATTATATGTTTAGCGAGTTTGGTTAATATTGAGCAATTATTTTGTTCAGTAGGCTACAAGTGTTTAAAGGAAATATTTAATTCCGCGAGATTTTCGCCTTTCCACGCATATTTAAAGCTAATTTTCTCGAAGAGGCATTCCATGAATTTCTTTAAAAAATTATACAATACACACAATCACCTAAATTATATGTTTAGTAAGGTAGTTATTTATTTAATGTTTCGTTGCAGACGAGATTACTTAATGAAATGTTACTTGAATATGCCAAGAAACACCTTTACTAACAAAATGCATTAAAACAAACATTTTCAGGAAGATGAGATATAAATAAATAAATATTTAATATTATATAAATAATAATAAGATTTAAACTTAGAGTACCGGTAATTATTGATAACTCAAAATTTAAAAACAACAAATTTTAAGTAATCAGCTTTAAATTAAAATAAATATTAAAAAATATTATTTATTTAATGTAGGAGTTGCAAGCGAGATTACTTTATGTTAAAAAGTTACCAAGGTCCTCAAGTAATTTCTTCTGCAGCTTTAAGTTAAAATGTTAAAAAAAATCTTTACTAGCAAAATGCACTTAAAATTGTCAGAATAATTAGATATACAAATAATTATAATCAAATTTAAACCTAGAGTAATAAAATTATTGATGACAAAAATAAAAAATAAAACATAATTTCAAGTTAAACTTCTAGACTAAATTAAATTGCACAGTGTCAATTTATATTTAAATAGTTCAATTGTTTAAATTCAACTATTAAATTAACTATTCCCTAAGGTCTAGGGAATGAAAATTTCTATAAAGCAGATTGTTTTATTTAAAAAAATATATATTTTATGTCAGCAGTTTCATGTGCACATCTGCATATAACCTACTCATCATGTGTAAGTATTTATAACTTTTATGTGTTTTATTTTACAAGTATTACACATGTTTTATCAAACTGCAGTATGACATTCAAGTTTTGGTGGTTTATTGTAATAAATACAATTATTTTCAATAATGTGGCACATTTTGTTTAATTTCGTATTTAGTTTTCAGAAATGTTTCAGAGAATCAAATTAAAAGTATGCTAACATTAGTACACTACATCGGTTTATTACCTACGAATTAGTTAGTTTTATTGTAACCCTGTCTTCTGCTTATATCTTTAGACTAATTATTGTTTACAGTCTATTTATTGCTTTGTGTGGTGTCAATACTAAAACTAAAGAAGAGCTCATCATAAAAATGTTACAGCTTTGCTAAGAAATTGAAATTATTGTAGCAGGGAATACTTATGAGAAGCGGTGGGAATGGAGCAGGAGTTACCACCGTGACGTCATCACAGCGGCAGTGAGGGGAACGATTTCCTTGGCGGACTGGTCTAGCCCTTGTATTCTATAGCCCTGATTGTATAGAGTACAATTCCCAACTGGTGACGCACCGATCCTAATGGGTTGTATGACAACACGACTGAATGCTACCTGGAACCCTTGGGGGGCAATAAAAATATTTGCAGGGTACGACATTACGACGTTGCCGAATCTCATTAGCGATTCAGTCGTAAAGTCGTACTCTGCGCGAGGTCCCAGCCCCTAATCCCTCCGCGTCTACCTGCGAGGCTGTCTTGAAGAAAACTTTATCCATACCAGAACTGAGTTCATAGCTAGACAATATTTACCCCTTTAAAGTCACTTCACATATTTTGCCGATAACAGTATGATTATAATATTTGTATAATTATAATATTTCGTCATATTATCACTTTATATAATTAGAATAAAAAAAAAACTAGAGGACTTACCTAAACTGTTTAATCACAGTATGTTGCCGATAACAGTATGATTATAATATTTGTATAATTATAATATTTCGTCGTATTATCACTTTATATAATTAGAATAAAAAAAAAACTAGAGGACTTACCTAAACTGTTTAGTCACAGTATTTTGCCGATAACAGTATGATTAAAATATTTGTATAATTATAATATTTCGTCGTATTATCACTTTATATAATTAGAATAAAAAAAAAACTAGAGGACTTACCTAAACTGTTTAATCACAGTATGTTGCCGATAACAGTATGATTATAATATTTGTATAATTATAATATTTCGTCGTATTATCACTTTATATAATTAGAATTAAAAAAAAACTAAAGGACTTACCTAAACTGTTTAGTTACAGTATTTTGCATGAGAACATTGCATGTATTTTGCATGTATATGCATTGTAAATTTGCTGAGTACGCAGGGGTACGGGCTAAAAATATTATCACTATTGGCTGTCAAACCCTCATCAAGATTTACCCCGGTCAAGCCGTGCAGACTACGACAACAAGACTGAGCCCACTCGCAGCTGCACCACAGTCGTGTTGTCGTAGCCCTGCAAACCAGGTAAACCGATGACCCTTGGCAGTTTTATTGCACAGTCTTGTTGTCGCTTTACCATCCTAATGAGGGTCGTTCATAAACCCTGCGCTTGTGTGTGTGGGACGGTTGAGAACGACCGACCGCCTTCCCAGTTTGCACAAAATATAAACAATGAATACAGAATTGCTATAAATTTATTCATTGCTATAAACGATTACCCTGCATAAACCATTTTAAGGGGGCACTCCACCATTAAAAAATATTTCTTTATTTTTAAAGCAAACCTAATTATTTTATCTTTTATAATATGAGTGTTGGTTATAGTTACTTTTCCATAAGTTTTGGCCCCCATAATTTTTACGGATTTAACTAGGCTTCACTGTGTGCAGACATAACTCAAATTGTATTTGAGATAGCCTCATTTTTATTTTTTTATTTTGAAGAGGGCCTTCCATTCTTCAACCTGTAGTATGGATATTAAATTATATAAAATATTTCTGTAAACAATATGTTATTTAATTTTTTTATAAACAATTTCAGTAAAATCTTTTTTTTAATTATTTCTTAAAATCTTTATTATAGGAACTAATGTATATCCATACTACAGATTGTACAATGAAATGTCCTCTTCAAAATAAAAAAAAAAAAAAATTATGAGGCTATCTCAAATACAACTTGAGTTGTCTACCACAGTAAATGAAAACGTGAGAAACAAAAGTTATTATATTATAAAATAAAATAAAATATTATCTATATTATGTATTATATATCAAATTGTTCAGAAAATCACAGGGAACAAAACTAGGTGAAATTTTTTATTTTTTTCCATTTTATCAATATGAAGGTGGAGTGCCCCCTTAAACTAATTGACGACTGTAGGCCGCGAGGTGAGTTATGAAACTGCCTTTCGGATGCGCAGAGGCCAAGAGAAAGTTTGCGCATGCGCGGGACAGCTGCTGGGGAAATAACCACCTTAGTCGGCTTAAGTTTCCCCTCTTTTATCCCCCTCCTAAGCGCATCGCGTCGAGAGTTTCATCACTTTCCTCACGGCCTGTAATGTTGTATGATTTTTAGTTAAAAATAGTGCTTTGCCCACATTTTATACCCAATGGTAATGATAATTATTTATATTCATTCCTACATTTTATGCAACAAATATGTACTATTACGACGCACTGAGAAAATGTAACCTCAATTCCATTAGTGGATTAAAATATAAACTATTATCTCTTCGTGACGGTGTGGAAACAACGAACACGAACGTGTTGACACGCAATCAGACAATAATAAATGTATAGTGTACCCTAAATTTAGCATATTATCACAGTAGATCTATTTGGGGTTGATAATCGGTAATATTCCTGTATAGAAAGCAACAGATACATCAACTTATATGTTTATTTCACGCGAAGTAAAATTAATTTTAAAACTAAATTTAAATAATATGCTTTATGAATAGCAAAGTTACTGTTTCTCGTTATTTTCTTAGAAATCACTTTGTTTTGTTTCCTTTTTAATAAAATCTTTGTAAACTATAGTAGTACGGTAGTCTATATTGAAGGTGTTATTTTTTTAATGAAATATTAATGTATTCTATTGTTTGAAAGTGTTAAAAGTGACTATAAATACTAGTAAACCTTAAAGAACAGACTTTTGCTTATTCATAAAATAAAACTTATTTATATTTAGCATTTACGTACTTCAAATAAGTTTTATTTCTTGTTATTTTGTTTAAAATTTTGATCTACATTTTTCTATTTAGATTTTTAGATTTAGATCTAAATTTTTCATACATATTGTTTGTTTTATATCTCAAACACCATGTGGCCCTAGAAACTTGAAATTCGGTACACATATTGCTCATAGGCCTTAGATTTGCAATAACAAAGAATTTTTAAATATTTAGCGTTGAAGGGTTGAAACAACCCCTAAAACCATAAATATAGTTTGTTTTATATCTCAAAAACCAAATGACCTAGGAACGTTGAATTTGGTAAACATATTGCTCATAGGTCTTACATTTGCACTGAGAAAGAATTTTGAAATATTTTTACGTTTAAGGGTTGGAACAACCCCTAAAACCATAAATATTGTTTGTTTTATATCTCAAAAACCATACTGCGTAGGAACGTCGAATTGGTACAGACATTGCTCATAGGCCCTAGAGGTGCACTACGAAAGAATTTTGAAATAATTCTCGTTTAATTGTTGAAACAACCAATAAAACTATAAATATTAATTGGTATTCGTTCCTTAAAGCTAGAAAGCTGAAATTTTTTACATTTATTTCTTAAAATCACATATAAAAAGTAAACCAGTTTTAAAACAATTAATATTAATTTGTATACTTTCCTGAAAGCTAGATAGCTGAAATTTTGTACATTAATTTCTTACAATATGCATATAAAATAAACCACATTTAGACTTTGTAACGTTCTGTTAAGGGAATGAAAAGTAGTAATCCCCTTCCCTAAAACTATAAATATTAATTAAATAACGTTGAGGAACGTGAAATTTGGTACACGTATGCTCATAGGCACTACAGACGCACTAAGAAATAATTTTAAAATATTTGAAACCACCCATAACAAAATAAATGTTGTTGGTTATACTTTCCTTAAAGTTAGATAGCTCAAATGTTTTACATTTATTTCTTGAAAAACACATAAAAAGTTAACCAGTTTTACATTTTGTTACGTGCTGCTAAGGGGTGAAAATGTTATAACAACCCCTAAAAACTATAAATAATTATTTGTATTCTATCCTTAAAGCTAGAGACTGAAATTTGGCATTTATTAATTTTAGGGAAATATTTAAATGCGTAAAGCTGATCAAATCCATCCCGATCTATGTATGCGCATATTAAAGTCGTATCTATTCGATCTGCAACATCCAGCCAAGACTATGATTTACCAGTTTGTAGATTTACCGGTTAAAGTAGAAGACGCTCTTCACTCTGAATTCTTTATTTTTAATTGATTTAAATTATTCAACAAACATACCTTGATGAACACGATTGACGGGCAACCAATGAAAAAAACATACCAACTTAATTGAAACTGCATGTAATAATTCACATTCGTGAAATAAAAGATGAAAGAAAATAAGGAAGAAATATTACAATTATGTAACATAGTGATGAAAAACAATTCCCTGTAGTATTTACATCAGTAGCATTATAATAATTCGGAACACAATATATTTTATTTTGATTAATTAATTCAGTGAATGATGTATAATTGAGTAACGTAATTATGAATCGTAATTTAACGTATATATACAGCAATAAAATGACTTCGTTATAAGTCAATTTCAACATTTTTAAATCATTAAACCTGGATTTATTTTTTTACCACTTAATTACCACATAAAGTGTAGGCATAACCCTGTCCAAGCCTCGTATCCCATTTGTTTGTTTACTACTCTAAAAACACTTCACAATTCTATCGCAGAGGTAAATAGCACAATATAATGGTTGTTTGGAAAAAAATTGAATATTTAAACCGGAGTTTATACACTTCGCGTTTAGTTATGCATAAATTAAAGGCATATAATAAAAACCACTTTTTTAACGTAAGGTGCAATGCTACCTGCATAAATGCAGATATTTTTACATGACTGTAGAACAGCAAACTTATGGTTCTTGTAAGCCTTTGTGTATTTAGAGCGCCCAAATATTATGTTAAATTTAAGATTATTTAAGAAATAGTTTGTCAAGATGGTTTTTTAATTTGTTATGCCTTAATAAAATACTTTAAAAATTAGAAACATGAAGTGTCAGGTATATGTTTTTACTATGTAGTCAAAACATAATGTATAATGTACCTAATAGTTTATGCAGAATCTATAAGTTACGTACTTGTTTAATTTATATATATATTTTTGCTTTCTAGCTACATTATAGTATAAAGAAAGTATAGTAATGGCAAAAAATCGATGATGAGATTTTTGTGGAAATATCCGTTTGGGGACCCCTGACTCCAAAAAAGTGGTTTTTACAAAACGTCTGTCTGTATGTTTACAGAGCTAGAGAGACAAAACAATTCTATCAATTTCGAAAAAGTTTTCACCAAACATATCATTTAGGCCTGAAAAGATGCACGAAAAAAAGGTTTTGAAAAATATTTAAGAACAACCCTCTTTTTTGCCAAAACACCCCCAAAAAATCTGTTTTAATTTGTTTTATAAAAAAACGGCTCTAACGATTTTGATAAAATTTTGCTTATTTGTAGCTCTTAATGTAACTTACCATATGCAAAAAACCGTATCTTTCTAAAAATTCTCGTTTAGCTAAATATAATAATAATAACTGATTTTGGGTTGTTTTGGCCGAAAAGGGGGTTGTTTTTCAAAACTTTTTTTGTGCATCTATACAGGCCTAAGTTAATTAATATCACCTCTCCTACCCCTACTACAATTATTATGAAGTCAAAGTGAATCTGTTCAATAATTTAAATATGTTTGTGAGAAAGTATGTGCCAGTTCCTGGTACCGTTTGTTTACATTTAAGTCTATATCAAAAATGATAGTTTGTAATTTTATGACTTCTATAGTAACATTATTTTGTGTCATTCATTCGAATATTCATATATATAATTCCAGTTTAACCATAATTTGTTGTACTTGTACAAATAAATACAATTCAAACATAGGGCTGAAGTGATTTATTAACTAAACACAAACTTCGGTGTTTATAATCAACACTAAGTAGAATCAGACTGATTATTTAATCAAATGCTTGTTCTAATTTATAATACTAACATTAAAACTAATTACGGTTAAATTTCCAAGAAATATCCTTTTGTAATGGTAAACAAAAAACGTAAATCCAAGACTAAAGTAAAAATTTAGAATTACATATAGAACATATACAACATATAGAATATAGATAAAGAGAATCCAATTTATCTTTAAATCAATAAGAAACAATTAACATAAAAATGTTTAGTCGATTAGAATGTTTTGATTTAAGATTTCAGCGAAAATGTGTAGTAAGAAAATATGAAAAAAATAAGAGGCAATTTTTTTTACTAAAAAGCAAGATTGTATATGTTTCAAATAGTTATCAGTTGTTAAAAAAAAAATCACAATTTTAAGGTGGTGAATTTTACGAGTTAACTCATTCACTTTGCCGAATTGCGAACACCAACAGAACCTCAGTATCACTCATCATTCACTTTCTTCAATTTCAAATTTGTTAAACAAACCTGCAAACCGAAACGTGTTCTTATGGAAAGGCGGAATACTAGGTAACCATCGTCTACATCTCTTTTATTAATTACTAGGGGAAACCCCTGCGTGGCCCGCACGCCATCCCCGTCGGAACCTTCTATACACATAATCATGTCGTGTTTTCTTTATAATGAAGGTGTTGGATTAATAATAACCCCAAAGCGAACATAATAAATAATGTTAAATTTTCAAATCAAATTGTTTCATACACTTTATAAAAGCAGTTGTAATAAGGTTAAAAGTACCTGCAAGGCTCACGTCTACACTTTAATAAAAACCTAACTTAAAAGTTAGAAATACAAATAATTGCTTCAAAGTTTGAAATCGGGTGTCAATGGAAATATTGGAGCCAACGCCTGATTTATCAGTTATTTTATTCAATTGCTTTCTATGGTAATAAATGTAAATACATGTGTTGATTCTTCAGTCTAGGCCTAATCTAAGATTTTTTTCCGACTAAATTTAGGCCTATAAATATTGAAATAAAAAATGTTTTTTATCAAAATGAATTATAGCCTACTTACTCAGGTAAAGTGTAGCTTTTTACTAGTAACATATTTTGTTTAATTAGTTCAGTAGTACCAGAGATTATCCCCTACTTACAAACAAACAATAAAATGTTACATCTTTATAATCTACATATATATAAAAATCAAATACCACTCACTCACTCACTCACTCATCACGAAATCTCAAAAACTAATGAGCGGAATGGAACGAAATTTGGTATATAGCTTCCTCTAGGGCCATATGTGCTCACTAAGAAAGGGTTTCATAAAATTCGAAATCTTAGGAGGGGTTTGGGGGTCAAAGTTACTAAATCAGGATTTCTCCAAAACTACCAAACGGATTGGAACGAAATTTAGTATGTAACTTCTTCTAGGGCCATAGGTGCTAACAAATTCTTCTTCTTGCTTCTTTATTTGTGCTATTAAAGAAAGGTTTTAAAAAAATTATAAATTTTAGGGTGGTTTGGGAGGGAACAAAGTTAATAAATCACGATTTCTCTAAGAATAGAGAACGGATTGGAATGAAATTTTTTATGTAGCTTTATCTAAGGCCGTAAGTGCTGGCTAAAAAAGGTTTTAAAAAAATTCGAAGTCTTAGGGGGGTTTGGGTGCGTCAAATTTACTAAATCACAATCTCTCCAAAACTACCAAACGGATTGGAATTAAATTTGGTATGTAGCTTCCTCTAGGGCCATAGGTGCCCGCTAAGAAATTGTTTCAAACCATTCGAAATTTTAGGGGGTTTGGGGTCAAAGTTACTAAATATCCCCATAAAAATACATAGTATAACATATTTATTGATACATTTTTTTGTTTGTTAATATACTTTCAACTTTGATTTCTCTATCGATAAATGCAAATCCGGATCGGGGCATCTATCTATATATTATTCTGTCCTAAAATATATATTTATCATCATATCTAATGAACGATTTGTCTAAACATGGTGAAACAACAAAATCAAACAATATATGCTATGTATGAGATAGATACTCCATTTAAACATAATATTGTCCTACGAAATTGTTCTGATGGGTTTAAAATATTGGTAAATTGGATGTTTTATTTTGTTGCCTACTGACTGATCAGAATTTCTTAAAATGTATATAGCCTTGAAACAAGAAACCTGGCACAAATAACTGCAACTTGCCCCTCCCTCCTTTTCACTTTCCTACTTACTGATCACAAGTTGGGCATATCATTTTGATATTCTCATTCCTCTAGACCCTTCTATTCCTGATAGTCCCTTTTCCTCTTATATTGCGGAAGATAATATTGGGGAAATTGGGCAGCTTTCAGACAATGATCTCCAAAACTCTCAGTCTCTGTCGACCAAACCGTGTTTGTCATCTGATACTATTGAGTCAGATCATTGTTTCATTGTTCAAACCACCCAGAAACGTGGGAAAAAATGGCGAAAACGTTTTTCTAATACTAATCGCGCTAAAGCACATAGGGAGTCTGTCAAAAGATACAATGCAAAAATCCTGTCGTGCCTCGTGAGGCTTCCAAAAAGTACAGTTCTAAAAGAAAGGATGTCACATGAAGGTGCTGAAGGTGAAGCAATGTCCCAAACCTTAACGCCTGTGTTGGTACGTTCCAATGGCACATACCGTTTTAAGCTGGTTCAATGATCTTGAAACGAACCATTGGTTCATCTACTGAAAGATATCGGCTAGGTTTAAAAATATCAATACATCTTTTTTTATGTATTAACTAAAAGACTTATCTTATTGAGCCTGTCCCATTCACGCTGCCATATATGGTTCAAATTTGAATTATCACTCATATGCATTGTACAGAACTTTATTAGCGAATTTCCATAGGAAAAATGAGCTATTGCAGTGGCCCTTATGGTAAGACATAAGGTCGGGAGTAGCAAATGAGCACAGATCATGGTGTTCGCATTCTAGCGGCAGCGTTTTAAGTCCGATTTGGTTCAAATTTGGTACACATGTTGGATGTCTACGTCGCTCGGACGAGTTCGTTAGCCAAAAAAATTTAATAATCGGAAGCACGTTTTTTGACCGGAAGTAACTAATTTAATAATATTTCCTACTTATTGCTCGCTTGGTTCCTCCAAAATCGATCAAAACGTAAAATACCATAGAAGTACCCAGTTCAAAGCCATGTGGTTGATTCTACCGTGGGGTTGGCTTGCAAAGTAAGCAATGTTTTTTGCACTGACGATACTCCCAATATGCCTAATGACGTTCGAACCATTTTGCAGATATTCAGCAACGTCGTGAATTGACCTATTTCCCAAATTGTTGGTTGAAACCCTAAAACAAAGGCCTATAAACTCAATTTTGGAAATTTGCTCTACTCACGTCAGCGTTCAGCTGCGTGGTCGATTTATTAAATTATTAATTCATGCCATTCATAAGAAACCATTAATTTTATAGGGCTAGGGAAAAGAAACAACGGTTAAGTTAAATATTGTACCAAAATATGTTAACGGTAGTGGTGTTGTTTCAGCATGTACAATATAATCTATCAGATATTATAGTTGAGACAGTGTAAAAGAATTTGTTTGCGAATATACTCATGATATGAAAACCGTATATTTGTTTATATTATTAGTTTAAATAACATACACGGACCGTTCATGTTTACAGTTGTAATGTTTATTTGAGTGAAGTTAAATGTGCCATTCTAAAGTCAGCGTTTCATACAAAATGTAAGTATGTTACATATAATATATATATATTTCGACATTGATGGATTATCAATTAGCTAGACGCAGCGCCGCGCTGTCATAGGTGTGCATAAATCAATATTATCTTGACGGAGACGTGATCAATGTCTGTCCTTGTCACCAGAATTATAATTTAAATGTTCCAAAGTGTGTAACTTATTCACTTGACACAAACAACGTAGATGATATAGTTGTATCAGTTTCAAGTATTACACACATTGCACGAACATTAAATTATAAACAACAAATATTAAGGTATACATGGCGACTATTTTAAATGTGCCACCATTGGTATATCAGAAGCGACAAGATTTACAATAAACTTTAAATGGGGGACTTCACCTACTTTTTAGTGGCCATTAGCCATTAAAAATGCGAATTTGAAATTTCGAAAATATGCCGACATTTTCCAATATGGCGGCCAACTTTCGAATTTCTTATGGAAACCCCTATTTTGTATGATGGATTTGGATTTTGCATGCAATTTTAAGAATTTTTTTATTCTTGGCGTTTTTTTTTTTTTATAAACTTAACCGTTTAGCCGCTAGGAACGCTGAAAGTTTCAGAAACTCTTATTTCAAAAATGTATTAAAGATTCTTATTCTCCATTTGCAAACAATAAAATTAAACACAAAGTGCAATATTTTGTACAATTGAATGTTAAAAAGATTTAGCAATTTCACAAATACCTTATTTAAAAAAAAAACGTTCTTAAATATGGGTTTCCTTAAGAAATTCAAAAGTTGGCCGCCATACTGCAAAACGGCGGCATATTTTCGAAAATTAAAATTCATATTCTTAATGGCCACTAAAAAGTAGGTAAAGTCCCCCATTTTAAGTTTCCTGTAAATATATTCGCTTCTGATATAGACTACCAATAGTCACCCTGTATATATAAACAGTATATATATACATATAAAAAAACTGATTATAGCAATAATTTCATAAAAACGCATAGTATTTACATTCACACATAAACCGTGATTTAGTTTGCGATTTATTTCCTTTTGTTTTGACTTAAAATTTACGATTGCCGTACTTTGTTTACTCTACAAACAATTTCATATGTTTAATAACTTACAGGCTCTTAAACATTTAATATCATAAAAACATTATTAAAAAGCTTTTGATTATAATATTGTTTAAAGAAAACACATATTTAATTTTTTAAATATATTATACTAAATTGTTTATTTAAAGAAAATAGCAAAATATGTCCCAAATTCCTTAAATTAAATTTGATTTAAAAATAATTTAGCACTATATTTATTGCTTAAAATGTTTTCGGTGAACATGATGACATTTCGCTATGTACAAAAGTAAATATTTATAATAGTAAATAATTAAATTTTTCAGCGATTTTAATGGCAAATTACTATTTAACTTAATGTATTTTTACTTGATTATGTACATGAGATTCAATTCAAAAACCACCTCACAAATACTGCAGGTATTAACTTAGGTAGACGGTGACTAGATTATAGTAAATTTGTATTTTGAATAATTTCCAACCAATTGGTTATTCATTGTAATTCAATGGTACATTCATACAAATTTATTCGCAGAAGTACTTCAGAAAATATATTAAAGATGTTAAAATGTCGTCAGTGCCGATAACATATTTTTATAGATGTTGGTAAAATATTTAACTTAACTGTAGGTTAGATATTGATTGCCCTAATATATTAATAGTTTGTTATGATTGTTAAAATGATATTCCCCTTTATAAGGGTTTTGTAAAATATTAAATTACTTTGCAAGTGTGTGGTTTTGAAAGGATTATTTCAGAGGACGCGCTTTATAAAACTATTTAAACTTCCCTCTGTCTTGCTTTGAACTATTTCGCAAGACAGTATAAAATTTAATCAGTACAAATCAGGCTGAATTTTAATCAGTATAAATACAATACAATTTAGTTTTAGTAGTTTGTTCTTATTTTTATAATTGATATTTTTGAGATAAGAAACAAAGGTATGTTTTAAAATATTCATGGACATATTTCCTATGTTTGGGGGATGGTTAAATTATATTACATCTCATTGCAAAGATAAAACTAATGTTGATATACTCTGTTTTTCTTTATCTGCGGAAAAGTTGAAGACTTTTTCTAAATGTACCGTCGAAGATTTTTGTAACAATGAAAATCAAAAATGAATGAATTCTTTGCAGTGTAAAACAATTTCTGAAATATTTTATAAAAACCAATCGTTGAAGATTGTTATCTATCTTTGAAAATATTTCGCATTTACTTGAACACTAAATCTCGGTTTATATGTTTATTTCATCACCTAGCCTTTCAAGATAGTATTCGATTCGTCAATTTGTTGATCATAAAATTGTTTTGTAACTGTTGCATTAAAGGCAAAGAGAAGGGAGTTATGCCTAGCAAAACTTTAAACTTTAAAATTTTGCTTTGGTATCAAGTGCTAACCCATACAAGTATACACCGTGTGTATGCTATTGATGTTTTTATTCGTATGTTTTTCATACTATATGTTATTTTCGCCATACATTCTTTAAATACAATCTTTAATAAGGACAAAAGATAAGATTAAGAACGAAATGACTTAATAAAAGTGAACTATCAAATTAGCTTTGAACAATAAACTCATTTAATAAAATAAAAGTATACTCTCTTAATCCAACATATATTGCTTTTAATCTTGGTCTTTATGTGTTTGGTTTTGTCAAGCTTTAAGAATTAATACTCAATTGAAATATGTATAATAACTACTTACTAATTTTTAACAGAAATTAATTATTATGTAAGTGTCAATTTTAGTTTTGACATATTTAACAAATAATTTTATTTAGATTGTAGGATTATGTCTAACATAACTAAGTTGATAACAAACGCCATGTAAACCAGGGGTTCTCAACCTTTGGGAAGTAAAACAATTTCAATGAAGGCGTGAGAGTATCAAACAAACAAAATATTCAAAATATTTTCAAGGACAAATAGAACCAAACCTCTCATTAATGTTGAAAAAATGACTGGTATTACATGTCAA
>JAGFPH010008710.1:9918-20639 GCA_018207615.1 Philaenus spumarius
AAATTATTATATAAACACAGGAAAGCTCATAATGTACCTAAATATAATCTAAACAATAAAAACGAACGTAAATATGTTTCCATTGAATACACCAACATAATACCGAATATGGTAAAAAATGCCCTCGCAAAGCATGATATGAATGTAACGTTTAGAACAAATAACAGTGTTCAAAGAATCTTGCCCACAAAACGGCCAACTCCTATCAAAAAACAATCAGGCGTATACAAGATAAGCTGTAGTGATTGTAGTAATTTTTATATTGGGCAAACAGGCCGAACGTTTGAAGAACGTTTCAAAGAACATTTGCCACACAATAACAAACGCGAAATAAGATCTAACTTCGCACAGCACTTGTT
This sequence comes from Philaenus spumarius, assembly GCA_018207615.1. Taxonomy (NCBI): domain Eukaryota; kingdom Metazoa; phylum Arthropoda; class Insecta; order Hemiptera; family Aphrophoridae; genus Philaenus; species Philaenus spumarius. Next base: position 10,278 of record JAGFPH010008710.1, read on the forward strand.
TGATAGTAATCATAGTTACACAGATTTTGAGTCTAACATGAAACCAATCCGTTTTTGTAACAAGGGCAGATTCATGAACGCCGCAGAAGAGTTCGAGATATATAAGGCACATTTAAAAACCCCGCAAAATTTACTAAACGAACAACTGTTTTTTAAATCTAACTATCTGTACGATACGGCCATTGAATACGCGCGGAATTCAAGGTCTGATAAGAATGGAAACGCCCCCTAGAGTTGATATAGTCATTCTCCATTTTACATCATCAGTGTCACGCGTGATGGACTAAAGTGCGCACAAAAGGTACCTTAACAAGAAATGTTGACATTGAAGTATACTTTGTGTTATGTGTTACGGGTTATGTTCTTGTGTTTGTGTTTGTGTTTTGTTATATTATAATTTGACGACCTCCAACGGAGAGATTTGACTGATGATGGGACCACGGACCCGAAACATGTCTTAAAAAAGGAAATTTAAGAAGTCACAAGACGGAGAAAATTAGGTAATTATATTAATTTATAATTTTAATCAGTTGACATTTTCTAAGTACAAACTTTGAATTTTTTCCTAACACAATAAAAAATTAATAACGAAAAGTAATTTGTAAGCCGGATCCGAAATTTTATAAAGAATATTCAGGTTTTTTTTCAGCGCTCAATTACAAAAGATGGATTTATAAAATGGTTTGAAATGAGGCAATGTCAAAGCGCTCAGCTGCAAGAAATTGCACTGTTTAGATACGGTTAGAAGAGGTTGCGTTTCCTCATTTCCTGGAGCAGACCCTTAAGTGTAATAGTTTAACAGTAAAGACGAAGTTTAGTCCACGATGTAAAATTTAACCGCTTCTTTGGAAGCAATTGCAGCTATATACGTTTATTTCATACTGCTAGTTATTATCATGACTGTAATCTTATAGATAAGTTAGACAATTCTCAACGTAATCTGTTCTTTATTGGAAGATTTCAAGATATTACTTTTTACTCTGTGAGTAGCCTAAAGACGAATAGATACGCTAGATATTAATTTACACAAGCGTAACCATTTATGTTATAAATGGGCTTTAAGGTTTTATGATATAACTCCTTGCCATGTTGCCATTCGCTTTTTCTCTACATAATGCAGTTTAAATTTTAAAACCTAAATTCGCTCAATTGAAATTTGTAATAAATATCAAACGAGTTTTTTATTTTCACAACCTGCGTTTCATCTGATTCATAGAAAACAAAACAGTAAAATAATGAACGGCATTCGATCCAACTTACTATCACATAAACCCCACCCCCCCTTAAGGTTTACCCTACTCCTCACTTGAGCAACGCAAATACATGCGTTTCATTGTATATTCAATTCATCTATGCTAATAAGATATTCAATTTCAACTCAAATTTTTGCAATTATATTTTGTGGCCTGTTATACAAGGACGTCGCTGTAGGTGGGGGGGGGGGACCAGGGGCATCACCCCCGATAATTTTAAAATCCAAAAGTTGGGAAATACAGATTTGTAATAAAAAGTTAGGATTTTGAAATTGGTAACAAATTGCACCCAAAAACAACTAAAAAATTACAAGCTTTTGATGTTACTGTAATTATTACCAACACTCACAAATAACAAGCAAGTAATAATTTCCAATCCAAAAATGATGGGCAAATCAAAATATTTCTGTACCAAATAAGTACTCTTTTAAATAATGTTCTGGGAAACTCAGTTCCAACCCTAGTTACCACGAGGCCGCCAGATCAGTGTTGCCAGATTGAGGGGTATTTTCCCCAAAATGGGAAAAAATATGGGGAAATTTTCCAATAATGTTATGAACATGTTGAAATTCTTGTAAAAAATAAAAACTCTTAAAGTAGGCTACTCAATGTAGCATGTGCAGTGTAGTGTTAAAATCCCTACTTAAAATCGGCACAGTCATCTTGGCAGGTTGATACAATGTGGCCTGAACAAAACTAAGGTAATTATTAAGCATGTAAAAATTACTCTGGCCATTGTCCTCTAACAAGAAAACTCTCAAGAAAATTCCTGTCCGAGAGAGACAATGAGTTGTCTATATTAATTAATATTATAAAGAAGTAAAATTTGTTTGTTTGTATGCAGGGGGTAATCTCTGGAACTACTGAACCGATTGAAAAAATAGTTTTACTAATAAAAAGCTACACTATCCCTGAGTAAAATAGGCTATAATTAATTTTGATAAAAACATTATTTATTTCAATATTTGTAAATTTAGTCGGAAAAAATCTTAGGTTAGGCCTAGACAGATGAACCAACACATGTATTTACATTTATTACCATAGCAACCAGTTGAATGAAATAACAGATAAAACAGCTGTTTGCTACAATATTTCCATTAACAGCTGACTTTAAACTTTGAAGCAATTAATTGTATTTCTAACTTTTTGGTTAGGTTTTTATTAAAGTGTAGACATGAGTCTTGCTGGCACTTTTAACCTTTATTATAACTGCTGTTATAAAATACACAAAATAATTTGATTTGACATTATTATTTACCATCTTAGCTTTGGGCTTATTATTAATCCTAGGCCTACACCTTTATTATAAAGAAAACGTAACATGATTGTGTGTAGAAGGTTCCAACGGGATTGGTGTGCGGAGCACGCAGGGGTTTCCCCTAGTTATTTATAATCTGAAATTAAAGCTGTATTTTAAGGTGAAGTTTTTCAAACTACTTTTACTTAAGATTTTGTTTCTAATTAAGTACAGTTTTGTAAATTTACAATGTTATTGGTTTTTTTACGGTAATTAAACAAGTTATGTTTTTATTTTTAAGTCATATCATTTCCTATTTTGGTAATTAATTCTTATTAAATTGATCCATCTTAATAGAGGAACTGTAACTACTACTGAAGCTTTTTGGTTCGACACTTTGTCAAAACTGTGTGAAAATGTACTTGGAAAGTTTAAAAAAAAATATTATTAAAAGCCCAATTTGAGACTTAAAACTTGGTATATTTGTAATGTCTGAAAGTACAATGTAGTACAAAAGGTCAACTTCGGTGTGACCAAAAGTACAAAATTCAGTCAAGACGAACATAAGTGAAAATTAAATTAGACACAATCAATGGTGATATAGTCTAAAGGTATTTAGAAAGGTATTCAGTACATATTTTTGAAACTTGTCAGGAGAAGCCGCATGAGATTTAGTACTAAATCTATTGAAGAGTTGAATACTGACAATATTTGAACTGACTTGTTCTTCTAAGTCTATTATGAGATCAGGTGCACACTGGTGCCAGTAGCATAAATACGGGGAGGGGGATAGAGCAGAGATCAATCCTCCCAAAGAGAATAAACAAATAAAAAGTCATGACATTCAAGCGAATAACACTGTAAAGTCTACATGTTTTACTATAAAATAAAATATCAGTCTTGTTTTGTTGCCCCGGGGTACCCGCCCTATGGCTCTTGTTGTTATGATATATAGATGGCATGTCGTTGCTAAGCAACCAGTTGGTTTAGTTTTGTTAATTTTATTTTGGAGAAGAATTATAAAAGGTTAACATAGTTGTTTGATTGATTGTTAATTAAATAAAAAGATTAGTTGTTTTAAAAACGATTTATTAATTACTTTCATTAAAAAATTTTCTTTCCTAAACTCAAAAGGTTATGGGCCCAGACACGATAAATATGTAAGTAGCCTATAGTAAATAAATTTATTTAAAAATAAAAATGAGTTCATTACAAAATTTACCTTTACTAGCTGCTGATAATTTTAATAATTTAAAATTTCGGGTGAAATGTTTATTAGATGAAAAATCAGTAGCTGATGTTATTGAGCAAGAGCTTGATACAACAACCCCAGAAAAAGAAAGAACTTTCAAAACTAATGATGCTAAAGCTAAATCAATTATTGTTCAATGTCTTACTGATAAACACTTGGATTTAGTTAAAGACGCAAAAACAGCTAAAAAAATGATAGAGTCATTGGAAGCAGTATTTGAAAGAAAGAGCGTATTTACTAAATTACACCTGAAACGAAAACTATTATCATTAAAATGTTCTAATGACAAATTAGAGGATCATTTTCTTAAATTTGATTCTATTATTAGAGAATTGGAAAATATGAACTCAAAAATAGATGAATCAGATAAAATTTGTCATCTGTTACTTACAATGCCTGAAAAGTATAATACTGTAATTACAGCTATAGAAACGCTAAATAATGAGATTACTCTGGAATTTGTCAAAGCAAGATTATTAGATGAAGAATTAAAATTTGAAAATAAAGACTACAGTAATAAAGAAGAGCAGGTATCATTTAAAGCATTTTCATACACTTGTTACAAGTGTGGTAAGCAAGGTCATCATAAAATAACGGAATGTCCAATGAATAATATTAGTGATCGTGGACAATGAATACAGAAACTTTCATTGTCGTGGAAGAGGAAGAGCAAGATTTTTCAGAGGACAAAATTCAAGAAGAGGACATACTGAATATGCTCATCAAGTAAACGATGTTGAAATATTATTTATAGCTACAAACTTCATATCAAATGAAGATAGTGATATTTTTATTTTGGATTCTGGATGTACAACACATCTTGTTAAAAGTGGTCTTGAAAAATATGTCAAATATACAAAAGTTATCAACAGAAATAAATATACATATTGCAAACGGGATGACAATGAAAGCTGTAAAAAAGGGATGTATTACTGGAAAATGTCAAGGATATAAAATTAATTTTGAAGCTTTAATTGTCGAGGGTATAAATCATAATTTATTGTCAGTTAAAAAAATAACTCAAAATAATGATAATGTCGTTAAATTTACAAAGAATGAAGTAAATATTACAGGGACAAATTTTGAATTAAAATGTCAAAATTTAAATGATTTATATGTAATTAACATAGAAATAAATCGTGATCATGAAAATTATTGCAATATTGCAGAGGGAAATAATGTAAATAAAGAAAAGGAAGCGGATATATGGCATCGAAGATTAGGACATCTTAATCGTAAGAGTATGAAATTATTAAATTTACCAACAAGTCAAGAAAAATGTCCAACTTGTATTGAAGGAAAAACATCAAGATTACCATTTTACAATTGTGAGAAACAATCTAAACAAATTGGTGATTTAATTCACTCAGATATTAGTGGACCTGTTAAAACACCTACTCAAGAAGGATATAGATATTTTCAAGTAATTATTGATGAGTATTCACATTTTACTGTAGTAAAATTATTAAAATATAAAAATGAAGCAGAAAATAATTTGATAGATTACATTAAAGAAGTTAAAACACAACATGGATTTAAAACTAAGCAAATACGTCTTGATAATGGAGGAGAATTTACGTCTAATCAATTCAAACTTTATTATAAACAAAAAGGAATTATTTTACAATATACTCAAGCTTATACTCCACAGCAAAATGGAACATCGGAAAGAATGAATAGAACATTAATGGACAAAGTAAGAACAAAATTTATAGATACTAATTTACCAAAATATTTATGGGGTGAAGCAATACGTTGTTCAGCATATGAATTAAACAGATCACCAACAAGCGCTAATCAAGGTAAAGTACCTACAGAAATTTGGAGCCATAAAATTGATTTATCAAAACTGAGAGTTTTTGGTTGTCAATCATGGGTTGTCAATAATCCTAAACAAAATAAATTAGAGCCTAGAGCCAAGTCGATGAAGATGATTGGTTACTGTGGAAGTGGTTATAGACTATGGGATCCATCAACAAACAAAATAATTACATCAAGAGATGTAATCTTTGATATGAAAATTAAATTTAATAATTGTACATCACAAGCAAGGTCTCTAGATAGGAAAATTTACCTCATAGTCATGTAAACAAACTCAAACCCCTCGACCCGTTCCCTGTCCAGTTACGTCATTATAGTATAAAAACACCGCGCTACCATGAAAGATGTATGTTTCGTCGTACAAATCACCTCATTTTAAAAAAAAATAGATGTATTAAACTATTTTTGGGGTTGCAGTTTTTTTAAATGATACTTAAGTTACACATTTCAACATTTGTAATTGTAAGAATATATCTTAACCTTTTCAAAAACATTATGTTTATGCCATTAATTTGCAATTTACAATAATAACAAAAGTATAATCCTACAAATTTTAATTTATATTTTTACTGACTAAAATTTAAAATAAAAAGCTATCTTGGTAATACATTTTAAATCATATAACTAAAAAGCAGTCATTAAAATTGTATTTAATATTTTTTACAGAATAAAAAGAAAAAATGCAATCACGATAATACATTTTAATCTATATAATAAAAATTAAATGCTATTCGTTGGTAAGCATCACTTGAGAACGGCTGGACCGATTTTGCTATTTTTTGTTTTAAAATGTTCGTAATAGTCCGAATTAGGTTTTTATGAAAAGACATTTTTGTGTGGGGTAACGTAAATACAGTGTGGGGTAACGTTTTAACTTATTTTTTTAAACTAAATGTAACAAATAAAAACTAATGTTTAACTTTAATTTTCTTTCAATTCGTGTGTTCTGTCCGGACGAGCCGAAGTCTCGAAAAAGTGTTGAAATGGGGTTGCTACCCCTATAAAATAAATACAAATTTAACTACCTTCCTACAAGCTGTAAACCTAAAATTATGTAATATTAAGGTATTTTTAAGAGAATACAAAACTATTTGCAATTTGATTATTAAGTCAGTGGGATAACTACCCTTAAAATTAAATTAAGCAATAGGGAAGCATTGCGGGTCGACTAGTTTGTAATAATAAATAAAAATACGATCTAACAAATTTTAATTTATACTTTTTTAAATACTAAAATGAGAAATATTTAGCATGGTAACTACTTATTTGCTAATTTTGCATTTGCATAATAATATTTGCAAGTTGCAACCGCACAAATGGAACCACCTTTAGGTTTATTTATTGATTTTCTATCCATTGTAGGCCTAAATAATATATTTCTTCTACCTACACTTCTAAAACACTTTATATACACTAATTTAAAAAAAGTTTAAGTTTAAACAAAAAACACAAGCCGTCAAACATTCACAAATAATGAGTAACGCGTATAAACGTGAAAGACAGAGCTTTGATCACTGTATAGGTATACTAATAACTACGTCACAGCCCCCACTCCACTTTTTTTTATATTTCCCGAATGAGGTAACCTTTCCTATCTAGAGACCTTGCATCACAAGAACGTTTATACCAAAAAGAAGAAACAGAAATTGAACATGAAATGATTGATCAAAATAATGCAACAAATGAATATAATGATGAATCTACTACAGAAAATGATATTAATGAAACAATTATTGAAATGGAAAATAACACAGGAAATGAAGGACAAGAAAAAAATATTCAAGATGAATTTAGTAAAACAAGATCAGGAAGAAGAATTCAAACTCCCATTTGGCAAAACGACTACCAAATGTATACGGCATATTGTTTATTAACAGAAAATAAAGATCCTATCACATTTCAAGAAGCATCAAAGGATCCAGATTGGACAGAAGCAATAAATAAAGAACTGAACGCATTACAAAATTTAGAAACTTGGGTAGAAACAGATTTACCACCAGGAAAAATTGCTATTGATACAAAATGGGTATTTCGGACTAAAGAAGATGGAACAAAAAAGGCACGTTTAGTTGCAAAAGGATTTCAAGTACGCGATTATGAAGACTTTAATACAAATTATGCACCCGTAGCTAGAGTATCAACTATTAAAATAATGATATCAATTGCAGTTCAAAAAAATTTACCAATTACACAATTTGATATACCAACAGCATTTTTGAATGGAAAATTGGAATCTGAAGGTTTATAAAAATTCCAGAGGGACTAAAAATTAAACAAGGTAAGGTTTTAAGACTTATACGATCATTATATGGGTTAAAAGATTCTCCTAAATGCTGGAATAATGAATTTAATGAATTTGCCACAGAAAACGGGTTTGAAAGATCAAAGTATGATTATTGTTTGTATTACACAGAAGATTGTTGGTTAATAATTTATGTTGATGATATAATCACTATTGGAAAAAATGATAATATTATCAATGCATTGAAAGAAAAATTTAATGCTAAAAATCTTGGCAAAATAAATTTTTTTTTTAGGAATGGAAATAACAAGAAATAAGGATACTATAACTATAACTCAATCAAAATTAATTGAAAAAATTCTGGATAAATTTAACATAAATGATTGTAAAATTATAGGAACTCCAATGGAAGTTAATTTTCATTTTGATAAAAATTTAAAACCAGTTGATGTACCTTATCGTGAAATAATTGGAAGTATAATGTATTTGGCAATTTCACAAGACCAGATCTGATGTATTCAGTTTCCTATTTAAGTAGAATGTTAGATAAGCCAACAAGTCAGTCATGGGTAGCAGCTAAGAGAATAATTCAATATTTAAAAGGGACTAAAGATTTAGGATTATTATATAAGAAAACTGACAATTTTACAATAAAAGGATACTCAGATTCAGACTGGGCTGGTGACAAGATTGATCGAAAAAGTACAAGTGGATCAATAGTATTATTTGGAGGAAATGCAGTATCTTGGCAGTCAAAAAAAACAAAATTGTGTAGCATTATCAACTGCAGAAGCAGAATATATAGCTGCAGCATTAACTGCTCAAGATCTTATTAATATCAAGGGTGTAAGTACAAATTTTGGAATTAAAAGTGATATTGAATTATATGTTGATAACATTGGTGCAATAAACATGACTAAATCACATGAAAATTCTAAACGAAGTAAACATATTGATATAAAGCAGCATTTTATTAAAGATTTAATTACAGTATGAAGAAAATAATGAAGATTGAATACATCAACACGAAAGAAAATATTGCAGACATGCTGACCAAGGCTTTATGTACAGAAAAGTTTATAAATTTAAGGAATAAAGTTATGAATGACATTTAATCAATTAAACTTTAACAAGTTTTAATTGAGGAGGAGTGTTATGATATATAGATGGCATGTCGTTGCTAAGCAACCAGTTGGTTTAGTTTTGTTAATTTTATTTTGGAGAAGAATTATTAAAGGTTAACATAGTTGTTTGATTGATTGTTAATTAAATAAAAAGATTAGTTGTTTTAAAAACGATTTATTAATTACTTTAATTAAAATTTTTTCTTTCGTTAACTCAAAACTTGTTACGAATTGATGGGGTGTGTATTAAAAGATAAATAGTAGTTATATTCAGTATTAGAGTTAGTATGTTTAGTGTAAAAATATTACTTTGCGTAAGACAGATGGAGGTAAACAAGGAAGCATAAATAAGGAAGGATGAGCTTGGCGGAAGTGTTTTTGTGTTGCACGTAAGAACAGTGTAGTTTGTCAACATGGAAGATAGATGGGTTATATAAGCATAGCCCTAATCTAGATTCGAGGCCAGTCTGTTAAAGTGTGGGGCCGGAAAGCTAGGCCAGTTAGCTAGGGACGTTTGGCCGGGACTTGGCCAAGTATTGTGATTGAGAAGCTACGGGTTGGAAGCTGGACAGCAAGAGACAAGTCATCACTACGAGAAGTCTACACGAGATTGAAGGACGAAACCGGTTCTTTATCAGTGTAATGTGAAAAGTGTTTTTAAGTTCTGATGATGCCTGATAAAAAGGCGACACAGCTGTAAACTATTGACATTTTTAAAGATTGCTAAGGCAAGAGATTTAATACATTATCTATAACATAGGTTTATATTATAAACTTACAAAACTTTAATTTGTTTCTTTCAGTCATTCAGTGTGTTTTACTTTTTCAAGTCAAGATACAAATATTTATTTGTGTCTGCTTCAAACAAAATTAAGTTCATCTTATTATACCAGTATTGAATTATTAGATCAACCAAACCTATCATGATAGCATCAACCTTTAAAATTACCTATGCATTTGTTCAAAGCCAGCATTAAATATTATAGCTTTGAAATGTATATGAATTATACTAGAACTTTCAATATATATATACATATTATATTAACCACATAACTTATTCAGAATTCCTCGTTCCAGTGTAAAGTAACAAAATTAGATAACACAATTAATTATTGTAGGTCTAAATAATCATAACATCTACTTATATAAAGCTAGACGGTAACACTGATTCATTGACATTAATTATTTGGCACTTCCCGTAATCAGACCCCCATCAACCTTATACTTGAATTAAAGCTCTCGACGAGAAACTTTTGGAAAATTGCCAGAAGTTAACATTTTTTAATTTTGCAAGCACCTTTTGGGCGGGAAAGATTTTTTAAATTTGTTCATTTTTTCACTTTGAGCGTGTTTTGTAAGAAAACGGTAAAAGATAGCAAAAAATTTTAAATACAAAAGTTGTAGAAAATTTAATTTCAGACCAACGATTTTTC
>JAGFPH010008710.1:20649-47107 GCA_018207615.1 Philaenus spumarius
AAGATAGCAAAAAATTGTAAATACAAAAGTTGTAGAAAATTTAATTTTAGACCAACGATTTTTCATCAGATTTAAGATCCAATCATCCATTTAGCCACTATTCATCCGAGAAGAGAAACTCCGCCCAACGTTTTTAAAGCTAGCCGGTTTCACTTATTCACTGACATTAATTATTAGGCACTTCCCGTAATCGTACCCCCTCGACCTCATACTTGAATTAAAGCTCTCGACGAGAAACTTTTGGGAAAATTGCCAGAATTAAACATTTTTTAATTTTGGAAGCACCTTTTGGTTGGGAAAGATTTTTTAGATTTTTTCAATTTCTTCAATTTCTCACTTTGAGCGCATTTAGTAAGAAAACGGTAAGAGATAGCAAAAATGTTAAATACAAAAGTTGTAGAAAATTAAATTTCAAAGAAGAGATTTTCCGTCAGATTCAAGATCCAATCCTCCCTTTAGCCGCTATTAACCTAAGAAGGAGCTCCGCCAAACAATCGTTTAAATTTCCCATGTTAATCTTATGGAGATAATGTTTAATGAGTTTGAGTCAGCTGTCAAATAAAACAGCTGATTTATGCTCGGTCACCTATGTACAAACGAGCCAAAGATTAACGAGATTCTTTAGCGAATTTTCCAACTGTGAGCGAAGCGACGCAGCCATCTGAGGCCGAAGGCCGAGGCGGAGTTGGGACGCGAAGCGTCCAGGGGCAGAGCCCCTAGTTAAATGTATTTCTTCATAAATATTTACAATATTGATAAAATAAACAGCATTTTCACAAATTTTACAAAAACTAAATAGACATTACGGTATGTTATTTTAATAAAATTTAAATAAAATTCAAAATATTAGTGTTATTTCTTAGGTAAAAACGTAAACAAAAAACAAAACCAACGTTGAAAGAAATCAGCTGCTAGCTGAAAGCTGTCATTTTGTAATTAATCCATCAGAACAGAATCTGTTTTATTTTATAAACTAATTGGATTGTCTCTCATAGTAATATACAATCATACATTATATAAATTATATATGTATAAATTATATGAGACTAATAAAAAATATATATAATAAAAAGTGATAAAATATATACTGTACAGAAACGAGAAAATTTCTAAGTATTGTATTTAACTCTTAATACAATAATTTTAATAAAAACATATTGCTGGCTAATTGTTTTAAAGGTTGGCTATTACAAAAGAAGATACATACTAAAATCATAATTAATAGTAAATTTTTGTGTTGCAGATAATATTTTTGAAAATGGTAGAAAGTAAATGAATATTTTTTTATTTATTCCATCCAGGGCCGGATCTACATATTTTGCGCCTATGGGCCCCCCAAAATTGCCGCCCCTTCCCACAATTAACACTAGAAGTGTTAATGCTAACGTTTTTCCTAAGTCAAGCCATTTCGGTGCGTGTGCAAGCATATTTTTAAAAATTCGCCAAATATAGTAATTATAAACCAATCTAAAAGTGTTCCGTATCTTTTTTGTAGAGAAAGGTTCAAATAATTTATATAAGCCAGTAAAAAAATGATTGATGCAAAATTTACAAAGTTATTAGCTCAAGAAACAAAAATTTTAGTAACGAAAGGAAAAGTTCAACTTTAGGCCTACATAAAATGTAGTAAACATTTTGTGTAATTTTTTTCGTAAATTTAAAAAATGTCGTAATTTAGTCTTGAATAGAACTGTATAAAAATATTTATCAATTTCAAATTTCTTATTTTGAAAACACCAGTTCAAAGACTCCCAACAAAACTAGGCCTAGTATGAATAGTAATTTAGGAATATATTCCTTGCCCAAATTTCAAATATTATTACCGTATAAGAACGTGTAGAGAATAAATCAAAGAATTGAACTGTATACTTGTAAACTATTATTTCATAAAGTTATTTGATTTAGTTTTACTTGAATCACAAAATTAGATCAAAAGGATTGAACTTCTCATTAAATACGCATCAAATACGACGTTCTGTGTGAAAACCCGTTGGAAGTGCTACTTTGGGAGCGTGAGAAAGCCGAGTTTTGAATTTCCCATTTGTAAGTATTTCTCAGAACTGTAGGTACGAACAACACCGTTAGATTAAATATAGTTTGCTTTACACCAAACGAAAGATTGAACTTTGGTCTATAAATAGATATAAAAAAAGTCTATTGAAATAATTCGAATTATAAGATATATCTCGAACGCAAAATGTGCTGTTTTATTGGTTAAAATCTGTCCAATTGCAAAGGTTTACAGACAATTCTATATCTTTGGAACATTGCAAGTGACTTTTGATTGGGTGGCAGTTTTAGAAAGTTAAAATCTTGACAAATCCAAATGTATCTCTATATTATTGTCACAATATCCCGGTCGAACACCATTGAGCTTTAAGCTTGGTTTACACGCTAGGATAAATCGTAACAATTTATCGTTGCAATAAATCGAAAGTGTGAGTACTGTTTACATGCAACGATTTCTTGTTTAATCTTCATTGACGAATATATAACTTTTGATAGTTCTTTTTTATAAACTGTAAGCAATGCATTAATTTTGTTAACAACAGTGTTTCTGTCTACCAACGGATCAAACTCGTTGTAATTTTTAACGAGCGCTATGTGCGCAAGGTCTTTTTTATTCCTGTCGGAGTATTCTTTGCTCTTAATGAGCCACAATCAGGTAAAACTCCGATATAGTTCAATAAATTCAGTCAAGAACTCTCGAGGAATTTGATCTGCCTTGCTATCAATTGAATAAAAACAACACAAGGTAAAAAAAATCACGTAAAACGGAATCAACGAACTAGTGCCACAAACTTTTCGGTGAACGGCCCTTGCAAACTGAGTCAAATCGTAGTGATAAATGGGTGCTACTGTTTACACGTTCCAATTTATCGTTACGATTCGCAGAAATTGATGCCGGTCAGCACAAACCATACAATCCAATTCCAATAAATCGCTACAATGTACTGTTTACATGCAACGATAAATTGTAACAATTCGATTACAGTCGGTAAAACGTTTACAGAAAACTAAAATTTTAAAACGATGATTACATACGTAAATATAAGTTTAAAAAATATGTAAGTACAAAAATTAAAGTTTAAATCATTTTCTTTTCAATGGTTTTTGTTTTATTGCGATTGGATGATTTTTGGTGGATGAAATATTTAATACAAAGTAGCGTTGTCATTGAGTAGTGATGGACCAAAGCCTAACGCTTTGACTGCTCAATAGGCTTAAAAGCATTCTATACCAAAACCAAAATTGTCTCTAGTTTACATTGAATTTGCAATATGTTTTACTCATTACAAAAAAGTGTTAATACTATTTTCTTTCTCCTAATTTGCTCGGATTGATTTAATTAGTAGTAAAACATTTTTTTATATTACTAATGAGTTAATGAGATTTTATAAAGCGTTATTAAAACAAAATATAATATATGTAGTTTGAATTACAAGCAAATAAATTTTTCATCCTTAGAGAAATATTATACTCAATTTTTATTTTTATTTCTGCGTGATTACACCAACAGGAGGTAAGGAGGCTGAATCTAATTTTATTTTTACAAATTTTATTAAGTTATTACGTAATTTTTACAAGGTGAAATTCAGAAGTGGTTTTGCAAAATAATAAAAGACACCAATTTCAAATCACGTATTTCAAGTTTATTATACATTAAACAGTTTAAACGATTACGTCCATCCATGTTGAGTTTGAAAAAACTCTTCTTTAAGACACACTACACTACACTACTATAGGCTACTACGTTTAAAACTTTAAAAACAAAAGTACAGTAAATCAGTTTTACACTGAATGGATCGCACTGAAGAGTTGTGCTGCAGCCCAAGAACAGTGAAAAAGTGGTGATGGTGAAACGCAAACAACAATAAGACTGAACTGAACGAATGACAAAACAGACAACTGTGATTTCTCGCCTTTCTCGGTGTTAGCCGAAGGCACGAAGTTTATGATTCGCCGCCGAACGGAGCCGAGGATTCACGAAGCAGCGGCCGCATCTGTCTCACACACTCACAAACACGTCAGTGTATATTTAGTTTGAGTCAAACGAATAACTTGGCATTAGCTCATTCATGACTACGCTCAGACGCTCATACGCATCTGTTGTAAAACTGGAATGAAGTTTTAGTTTTATTCTAAAAACATAGTACTGTAATATTATTTCCCAAATTCCAGATTTTTTTTGCCGTTTTGCCGCTCCTAAAAATTTGCCGCTATGGGCACGGGCCCACTTTGCCCCATGCTAAATCCGGCCCTGATTCCATCAAAACCCTTACTATAAAATAACTAAATGCATATACATGAAATATTAGTTTAATTAGATAATTTGTTTTTGTTTTATATTTATAGAAAACTCCTGTTACTTGTAAAAATTCACTAGAATGTACATAATTCTTTTACTTTTCTTTAACAAAATGTCTTTGATACAAAACTAATGATAATATTAATATTCATTTTATTAATGTGTTACTATAAAGACAGTATACCACGACCCAAAGAAATGGATTGCACAGGCAACAACAGTGGTATACAAGATTCAAATGGCACCTATACCTACCTTAATTTTTATGAAAAGTGAGGCAAACTAAGATTTTCAGTTCTAATACCTAAAAACAAACAAATAATGGATAAAATTAGTGTATATCATGTGTTGTCTGCGTTTAAGCCTAAGATATACACTAAATGATTCCAAAATTTTGATTTTTGTTGGCGAAATAACATCTAAACCAAGGATCCCACGTTTTTCAAACTTTCTTACCGGGATCGGGAATCCGGGATATGAGCTTACGTATCTTAACAATGAACAAAGAGGAAGCAAATCAGCATGACGTTGTGTTATAAGTTATAACTAGGCCTTCAAGACAACCAAGCAAATAGTGTTGAAGACTTTTTGTACAATTCAATGTATGTATGTATTTAAATGGATTTAGTGAATGGGTTTGATTCAATATCATTTACAATCCTATTTGTGTCTTGCTATTATTTTTTTCGAGCACTGATGAAACTAATTCGTCATCCTTCCATTTTTACTTTCTCACTGTACTATAGTATAGAGAAAGTAGCCTATAGTGATCGCAAAAAAATCGATGTTGAGATTTTTGTGGAAATATCCGTTTTGGGACCCCCTGAGTCCAAAAAAGTGGTTTTTACAAAATGTCTATGTATACAAAGCTAGAGGGAAAACTATTCGATCGATTTCAAACAAATTTGCACCAGACATGTCAAGGAGGCCTGTATAGATGCACGAAAAACGGTTTTGAATAACAACCCACATTTTGGCAAAAAAAAAACCCAAAAAACTATTTTTTTGTATGAAAAAAGGCTTTAACGATTTTGATAAAATTTGGCTTTTTTTGTAGCCTTTAATGTACCCTACCATACGCAAAAAAAAACAGCATCTTTCTAAAAATTATCGTTTAGCTAATAATAATAACTGATTTTTTGGGTTTTTTGGCCATAAAAGTGGTCGTTTTTCAAAATCTTTTTTCGTGCAGGGGTCAATTAACGTGTTTGGTGCAAATTTGTTTGAAATCGATCGAATAGTTTTATCTCTGGCTAATAATAATAATATTTATTCTCCTAGTTTAAAATCACCTCTCCTACAATAATTAAGTCACTGTGAATCTGTTTAGTAATTTAAATATGTTTGTGAGAAAGTATGTGCAAGTTTCTGGTACCGTTTATTGAATTTAATAACTTGCCTAGAAATCTTTACATGAGATGCAGAAGGGAATCACGCCATTAAAAGTTTTCAGGACAGCTGATTGAAGATGGACATTGTGGACAGTACCGAATTATACATAACCATATTGTATAAAGTGTTTAATAATTATGTATTGATGTATTTCTACACTCATCAATCATTTAAGTACTACTTATACACATATAAATTAACCCAGAAAAAACATAATTGTGGTTATTTCCTGAAATACAAAGTTATGTCGGGCTTACTTCTTTATGCAATCGTTCCCAAGGACTTACCTCTTAAAGCCGCGTTTACACCGGAGTTGTCAACTTGTTGCCGGTTTTAAGAAAATTTTGACAACTTTTGGATGTTGTCAACATGTTGACCACAAAAATTTCATTTTCCGTCGGTTGTCGGTAAAGATCAAAGAAAGTTGACAGCACGCTAAAAGACGAGCAACTTGTTGACAACTTTCTCCACTCCGCCTCCGCGCGCCAGACAGTCGTGTCGTCGCTTAAGTTGTAGTCAAGGTAGGAAGACCAAATCATTTCTGGAGAAAACCGGGACCCAACTAACCGGGCCAAAGGACACTCCCCCCAAATTACCCAGGTTTTTAAGATATAACATATTATTTGTATTTTTATAGAAATTTATGTTTTGTAATACATTTTGTTAGCCTGATTATAGTCTATTGATAAAAACTAGAAGCACAAAACGTACTATGTAATTCTATATATGTTTTATTAACGATATTTAATTTATATTATTTAAATAAATTTTTATAGTTAAAAAAATATTATGGCCGTTGAATTTTTAATAACGTTTAATGAACATGAGCTTGAATTTTACTGTGTTTGTAAATAGGGTTGATTGTTCTTGGAGAAAGGGAAATTTTCCCTGCTTCCAGTTTTCTTGATTATGTCTTTGTTCTTTGAAGCGTAGTTATAAAATTCTACATAGTCGATTTTGAAGTTGTACAGGATTTTAATTAAACCACCAAAGTTGGTGTTCGTATTGTCTCCACAAAAAGCCACGCATTTATTTTTGTCGCAATCAAACATTTCAATAGTATTCAAATAAAATGTTGAAATTTGTCAGATGTTTCATTTTATCGTGTCGTATTATCAAACGAACTAAATAAAATGTCATAAAACTGAATTCTGGGACTTTTAATCGTCCCGAAACCACTTTTTGGGACACGGGATGTTATGACCAAAAACAGGGACAATCCCGGTGTTACGGTACGTTTGGTCACCTTAAGTCAAGGCCAAGCCCATAGTTAGGCACGTGTGTTTGCGTAGGTGAAGCAAATTGTTTTGTTGTCAACTTGTTTTTCACTTATTGCCAACATGTTGTCAACATTTGGTGTAAACGCGGCTTAAGAGACGGACATACCACCTCAAGATCCTTCACTACTATAATACCCATCCGCTAAAGGTCACCATACTATTGTGTTGGGTAAGGAGGGGAAATGTTTTCAGGATGTACAAGGCAAACGATAGATTGTTTTCTTTCTGTTCAATCTAACACAAAAGTTTTCATTATAACTTCACTTATTGAGAAATCCTCTCAACCTATGAATTGTTAATCAAAATCAATTATTCAGTTAACTTACAATTACTTCTAGTCTAAGACAACAGAATTGATTTTGACAAGGTTTTTTGAGGTTCTACTACACTTGTTTTGTCTACAAGTCAAGAATGAATTGTATGATCTCTTAAGCAGTGACATAATAGACAGCTGGTTTGTGTAGAGGGCCTACACCCTGAAGGGTGAGTATCTATGAACAGGATCCTGCCTTGGGCTTTGAAAACTAATGCACATTTTTTATTGTGTGTTTATAAATACGAGTTTTTTTTATAACTTTTCATCTGAGACCTATAATTTACATCTACTCTTTCTGTACCTTTATATAGACTCTTCCATAAAGTAACTTTAATATAATATTAACACCTGTCGCTTGTCAATGAATAAGACAGGCATACAGAAACCAATTTGGAAACTTTTTACCTCCCCTTCGTTATTTTTTCTATTGTTTTATTACTATACCTTATACTAGTGTGTAGGATCATTATTCTTATAAAAACTGAAAGAGTTATGTTACTACTGATTTCATTACGCCCTATTGGGCAGCTTTGTTAGGTGGGGCTTTCTTCTGATAAAGATAAAGTTACAGACTGAAAGCTTATCCACGACAAAATGAAGTTGAGAATTAAGTATTCTTAAGTAATAATTTTGATGTTTTATATTATATATGAATTTTTATTAAAAATTCATTGTGTTTAATAATCTTTAGAATGATTCCAGCGTCTTGGCTGTTATAAAGGATATCACTCCTAAATCCCTTAATTCCTCTTATGAGGATTTTAGGCACTCGGAGTTCATCCTCTTTGCCTGAAATGTGTAACTTATGCGTTGCAAAAATAGAAATATGGCTTCTTTTGTTTATCAGCCCCACGTTGGGAAAGCCATTTTGTAACTTATGGTTACAAAAAATAGAAATATATATTCGGTTATAATGTAAAAAAAAATGAGGTTCGGTAAGAAATAAATTCAAAAAATAAAAAAATGTTTTAAATCAAAATAAAAACGCTATATGTGGATTATCTAATAATTATCAATATCTCTCCATCACCTCCTTCACTTATTCACCTTAAAAACAAAAGTCGTCGCTCATGTAATACTTTAAATCATTTAAACACCTCTTAGGCCTATTGCCTTACTTCAATAATAAAATCACCACCCACCTAAACTCTCCATAACATCTCTCACCTAACTCCAACGTAGAACAATATCATGTGCTTCACCTTACTTTAACTCACCTTACTTTCAAAACCTTAAAAATCACCTTCACTTAACTCCCACAATACTAACAAAAAATAATAATCATAATATTTGCGACAATCCACATATAACCTCACTTATGCTCTGTTTGCATATATCTACTTATAATTGTTAATTATTGAGAAATATTTGTTAATTAATTTGATTTTCTCAGGGGTGGATACCTGGCTATTAAAGTACAAGCTAAACGGACATTCGTGGCTGTATAAAGAAATTCAAGGCATTGCAGCAAGACAACTATTGTTTACTCAAACATAATTAGAAATGAATATTTACAGCAATACAAAGATATCAACATAATGGTACAAATATACAAACAAATCAAAGAACTATTTACAATTATACAAAGTTTCGTCATCCATATCTTAAGCTATGACGCAATAGAAATCAAAAGAAGTTACTTTTTAGTAAAATGAAAATTTTCATATCTGCAGACTAAAAAAATATGTCCTATGGCCATTATTACTTACAGTTTCACTCGTTGCACTGTCTTTTTACCTAGGATTTCACTGATTATATTCGTCAAAGTCACTTCACTTGCATTTTTACCAACGCGTTAATCCAACCACATGGCAACTTTTTAACAAGTCCATTTTTTAGAAGAAATATACGGAAGATTTCACTTCTTACACTTTCACAAACTCCTAAACGTCTCTACTTGACATTAATACAACTTTCGTCGTGATCTTTTTAGAATTACTACATTTTTCTTACAAATTCTTCACCACCTACAATTAGCTTGCACAAAGCCGGCTACGCCATCTTGACTTCTCTTATTCTCTTCTCCTCTCCTCTCCTCTCTTGCGTTGTTAAACGTACTTCTCTCAGAACTGTACATGTAAAATAGCACGTACGCAACTCTGTGCTAGGCCTTCCGTATCTCAACGTATACACTGATGTTGTGTCTTGTTATACATGTATTTATTTCTTCTTTACAAGTTGCCTTCGGATTGTCTCTGCCTAATCAAAATGTTTATTATTATATTACTGCTCGTCTTCATTAACAATTCACTTCAACCGTAATTATTTAAATGATCTTTTACACAGTTCTTACACGTTACATGTTCATACATTAATATATCTTTTAAGTCTGCTTTCATTTTACCCACTTTTATAGTCTGCTTTTTATTTTTTATTTATTTATTAAAAATGATTCTACTGTAATTATTTTGCGTCATTAAGAAATATATATATAAAAATTATAAATGGTTAATATTATTTAAGTATTGCGTCATTTATTTATTTAGACCAAACCTCTGTGCTTTTAGACACTATAGGAAACAGCTGACTTATTTCTTATTTTATATTTTCTCTGTGACATGGCTGTTAATGTTACAGATGTTGATAGCAAGGAGCCCATAGTCTAGACCTAAACTCCTGCTCTAACTCAACTGATATATACCATTCTTGTGTGCTTTACCGGGTACACGTTCAGCACCTCCTGGAGACCGTGAAGGAGTGATCAAAGATTGGTCTTCTGATCCCATCAAAGGTTCACCTTGAGCCCCTGAAGCTCACAACCCCCTGTGCCTGAATGACCAGAGGAGGCAGGTTCCATAGCTGATGTGGGGCAGGAGCACATGGCTAGGCACGCTAGCCTTGTAGCTCTCGTTGGATTATTTCATTTCTCATACATATGTTCCAATAAAGCAACGTTATACTGACTGTTCATTTCTCAACTGCAGGTTACTCTCACATCACCCTGTGTCTAAAGCCGTCTATCAATTACGTCAATTGACACAAGGTCCAGGCCGACCTCATGTCAAGTTACAGAAATTAGGTTAAAGGAAATTAAAGACGCAATACATTAAATATTTTTGTTTAAGCTTTAATATAATTTATTTTCTACATGTAATATAAAATTCTTAATTAATAAAAACTACACCTCCAACTAATACTTACAATTACATGAAATGCCTGAATGATTTGTGGCAGTGAAGTGACTGGTACCATCGTACTCTGCTGTTTGGTACTAAACAGTAGTTTAGAGTCCAGCAATATTTAATTCCCCAAAGCTTATGTTAAGTTCGTTGTACGGGGAATGATCAAGTTATATTTTAATGTATTAAACTAAATTAGCACATGTATTTTTCTACATTTCCAAATAAATTGTAAGTGTTATAAAGCAAAAAAAAATCATAGGTAAAAATTAGTGGACTCCTTAACAGGGCTATACCAGATAATACAGGCAAACTGATTCTAGGTATTTGTAAACAAACTGACTTAAGAAATTTTCATAACCTTATGCATAACACGGTGTAAACTTTGATCTTCCTGAGTCAATTGTTAATCACAAAACCAAATTAATACAAATAAAAAGTTACAGTTTCAACACGGTCATCCACATTAAAATGTATAAAAAAACAAAGAAGAAAATTTTACAGATTATCTAATACTGTTATTGGACACGGACATTAAATATTTTAGAATTTGTCAATAATATCAGTCGAGACAAACTACAAATTAAGACGCTGCGAGAATTGTAAAAAAATTTAAGGAAAAGAAGCTAAATTGAAGCAGCATGTATTTACAGGAGTTGGTATTGTTTTTCCTGCAGCTACTACTTTAAGAGGTATTTTCTTTAATAAGGTGGAAAGAACTTACAATCCGGCAGACGGAAAAGTGGCCATGTAAAAAACGTTGGGTTGCAAAGTATACTCAATGATTTTTATCCGGGCTCTTTTCCACCCGCTAAATCATATGTTAGTAAAACAGCTGGTGAAACAACAATGCATCAATGAACTTCCGTGTCTGTGTAATCTTGGAATAACCTCAATTGTTTTTGTAAATATGAATGTCCATGTTTTAATAAAGTTTGTTCCATAATAAAATGCAAATTATTTACTAAAATGATATTTTACTCCCTTAATTCACAAATAACTATTTCACAACCTAATGTCTAGTTTCCCCATGTTTAAATTCCTTTATTAGTATATCAAAACAAATAAAAGAAAATAATTAACAATTAAAAAATAATTAACCCCTTCTCCTATCTGTCCGGTCCTGCAATGAGGAGGATCAGTCAAATTACAGTCTAGCTAGCCTTCGTCAACTGGAAGGAAGAAACAGTTTCTGAAGAAGCTGAGTGTTGTCGGTCTTTGCGAAATATTAGACAATCTGTTATGTATTGTTTCCTACATTTTAATGTTGACGGCCATGTCAAAATGGTAACATTTTATTTTGTTTTATGGTGTGTTATGTTTAATAATTTTCTCAGAAGGTCACGTCCAGTATGTAAGTAAAGAGAATTTAGACATTGCAATAAATTACACAGATTCTTATGTTTGGGATTCAAGAGTGTTGATTTCATTATACCGTATTTAATTGTAGTTTTAACACATAATGATGCAATACACAACTGTATTTGTATCAAATTAGCATTATATTAAAAAAAACACTTTCCCACTGACAAAATGTATTTTGTCACTGAATTTTTATTTAAAAATATATAGGAAATTAGGGATTATATATGTCATATTTAAACAGATATTGATGACTAAAAGTACTGAACCCGATATTAAACAGTCCCACCCATGTTCCGGCCAAAACTGTACTCGTCCCCTTCACCGGAAGAAAGAAAGACCCACAATTGATGGGGAATGAAGCTTTCGGGGGAGGCTAAGTATCTTGGATTATTCCTTGATCGAAGGCTTCCCTGGAAGGCTCGGTTGGATTTTGTTCTAAAAAAAGTGACCAGAGCTATTTGGGCCAGTAATCAGCTCTATGGTAAAACACGGGGCTTTACCTCCAAAATGACTGCAATGTCCTACACTGCCATTATTGGGCCAATTATCACATATAAGGCCTTGGTGTGGTGGCAGAAAGTCTAGCAGACTGGAGTCAAAAGAAAAAAAAGCTGCAAAAGCTACGAAGGCAAGCGTGTCGAAGAATTTGTGGGGTCAGGCGCTCCTGCCCCAAATCAGTTATGGAGGTGCTTCTCAACCTGCCTCGTCAGCACATTCATGTGCAAGGGGATGATTTGTGATCTGCTTCGGGGATGATGGAAACACATAATTACAAACCAGGGGATTTGGTAGGTCACCTGACTGTATAGAGCTTTAGGGGCTCAAGGTGGACCTTATGGTGTCGGATGTGATGAGAAGGACACTAACTTTTTACCATTCTTTGACAGTCAAGATCGATGATCTCCAGGAGGCAGGGAATGCTGGACCTGGATCCGGTGTAAACACACAAGAATGATACACGGATGGCTCCAAAATGACCAGCGGAGTTGGGGCAGGAGTTTGTGGTCCTAGGGTAGCTTATCTAGGACTATGGGCTCCTTACCATAGATTTTTCAGGCAGAGGTTATTGCGATTGATCTCTGCGCAGGTGAAATCCTCAAAAGAGGGATTAAGGGAGCTAGGATGTTATCCTTTCCGAGAGCAACGCCGCCTTAAAGATGCTGGAATCATTCGCCTTTGAATCAAGGCTAGTTTGGGACTGTTTTAAAGCAGTGAATGAAAGAGCTAGATTCAATGAGGTTACTCTTAAATGGGTGCCTGGCCATGTAAACATAAAGCATAATGAGACAGCTTGCAAGAGTTGGGGCCAAAAAGCCTTTCATTGGCACAGAGATCTTTTCTGTGGGAGGCCCAAGAGCTACCTAAGAAATGTTGTTGAAGTCTGGACAGAGAAAAATTGGTCTTCACATTGGAAAGATGCTCTTGTGCTTAGGCAGGCTAAAATGTTCCCTTTCTCTCTAAGTCGAGAGCACAAATAGCTTCTATTGTTGGGCAGAAACCATCTTAGATGGACTGTATTAATCCTTACTCGTCACTGCTCGGCCAAATACCATCTCAAAAAAATGGGTCTGGTCTCGGAAGACTCCTGTCGAGTTTGCTACCTTGGGATTGAATTGGTTCAACACCTGCTGTGCGAGTGTGAAGCTCTCGTGTGCAGGAGATTCATGGTTTTCAGAAATGCTTTTATTAGCCCGGAAGAGTTCTGTGGTGTTGATCCCAAGACCCTCCTTAGTTTCATAAATGTCCTGGGAGATATCTGGGGATGATCACTGAATTCCCTTAAATGAATTTTCAAAATTATACCACAATAGATCCTAGTTAGCAGTGAAAAAACAAATTCATGATATTTAAATCAGTGGTTCTCGAGATATATAACATTGGGGTATGTAGAGATATTCCACGTGAGTGGTTTATGAAAATTAATTAAATATTTTTCAAGCACATTTTTATAATGCTGACCCCCACGAAAATATTTACTGTTATGCCTTAGTTAAATCATTCTACAGAATAGTGAAAACTGACAGAGCACAATTAGGCTTAGCCCTCTAGAAAGTGCTCATTCCTTAGCAAAGTCAACAATTTACATCCAGTTAATAGAATTTACCATTTCTTAACATTACAATGTTCAATAATTTAGATTTAGTATTTTTTCTTTGTTTAATATTTGTAAAATAATTCTCATTTTATTATCCTTTCTGTAAAACACCTCTGCCATCATGAACGATTTTGAAATAGGTTTTACAGTTATTTTAAACAAAACTGGACGCTTCACATCCCAACCCCGTCTCAGATGGCTGCTTCGCTTCGCTCTCAGTTAGAAAATTCGCTAAAGAATCTCGTTAACCTTTAGCTCGTTTGTACATAGGTTTGTAAAATTATGAAATCAGGCTTAAATATATTAACAGTAATTACAAGATTAATAATTATAACCATATTAACAGTAATTACAAGATTAATTATAACCTCAAATACATGCTTTAGAAACGTGAGGGGCTTTCATTACGATTTTAGTCCTAGTTCTACTATCTTCTGTCAACTAAAGTTTTGGATTCAGGCCTAAATATAGTAAAAATTATTGCAGGATTAACATAACCTCAATACTATGTTTCAGATATGAGCCAGGCCTATATTACAAAATTGACTATTAGATTTTATCCATCTTTGCCAAGTTTACCTTTTTTTGACAAAATAAATTGTTAAATCAGGCCCAATTTAATTCCAACGTGTTAAAACAGTATAAATTGGCTTGTTTATAAACAGCTGTTTTGATCGCTTTATTTACTATTTCCTTGTTATTTTGTAACCAACATGGCAACCCATAAGACCCTATGTTAAAAATTTTCAACTTTTAAATTAGATTTTCTAAAAAAATTGTGTTTTTACACGAAATACAACTATATGGGTGTACTTAAAAATCAAAACTACACCTTAATACAAAATTTCTTTGAATTCGTTAGAGCCGTTTTCGAGATCCGCGACAGATACAAAGATAGATACAAGAATTGCTCATTTAAAGTAATAGGATGTATTCATGATAATCAAAGATATAAATTGAAGCTAAAGCGCCTAAATTTTATTGAATTAAATTGGGGTCAAATTGGTCAAGTTGAAGCTATCTACGACTAACCCAAATACAGTTAAGACAGCCCACTTTACTTATTCTCTTCTCTAAGATTTAATTGCAGTATCAACCATGACATAGCTTTAACTACACAGCTGAACTAACAACTCATAACCGGTGCCAACTATTTAATAGATTTTTCAGTAAATGCACCCACAGAATCAATATATGCCAATAAGAAAATAATTTACATGGAGTGGTCAAAAAATATGGTGAATGAATGGCAATATGGTGAATGAATAGCAATATGGTGAAATCTAATATGTCCGATAGCATCATCTGTTGAGACATGCAGTGTCTCCTTCTGACTGGTCGGTCATCTTCCAGAGCCGCTAGAGTGAGTCCGAGTTTAACGTATCTGTCATGCATCATGGATTTCGAACGATGCACCAACATTAAGTTTTATTTCAAGTTGCAAAAAGTACCAAAGAAGCTCATGGCAGTTAAAATCAGTGTATGGCGACAATGTGGTAACTCTGAAGACTGTTTACAAGCGGTATGAGCAATTTAAAAGAGGAGGTTGAAGACTAGAAACGGTCGGGAACGTCCTTCGACCTCAAAAAACAGATCAAAACGTGCAAAAAGTGGCCAAACTAAGAACTTAACATCTCGCGTGGGTCCATGCAATGCATTTTAACCGATAATTTGCAAATGAGACGATTGAGTGCAAAATTTGTTCCCAGATTTTGACCGATGAACAGAAGGAAAATTGTGTTTCAGTTTGCACAGAATTGAAGGATCGTCTTCATTCAGTTCCGGACTTCATGGCAAAACTGTAACTGGAGATGAAAGTTGGGTCTATATCAATAGAACCCCCTCGCCCCACGTCAGTCAAAGTCAAACATCAAGGTCATGCTCATTGTTATTTTTCCGATAGGGAGGGGTGTGATCAGAGTTCCGCCTTACTCACCAGATTTAGCACCATGCGACTTCCAGCTGTTCCCAAAAATAAAAATCGTGCTAAAAGGAAAACGTTTTGTCACCATTCTTGACATTGAGATGGATTGAACATTGGGACAAGTGCATTACAAATTCTATGTAAGCTTATTCACATGTAATAAAATTATTCACCGTATTGTTCATACACAAAAGAGGTACAAACAAACAATATATAAACATTTGTATTAAACTCATGTAATTTAAAATTTGTCATTTGTTCTGTCATTTGTCAAACAATACAACTTACTTTGAAAGTTTTAAACTGCTTTCTCATTGTATTTATTATTTTATAATGTACTTTTCTGCTAGTCTTTTACATACCATAACAAAGCACTTTATGAAAAGAGTCACTATTTCTAAAAAATAAAAGTTTTGAGAATTTGAAAAGATGTAGGTATTTCTTATTATAATTTTTTTATTGCAAATAATCTTGTTTTCTTTTTTCATTCCTTGATTTTGAAATTAAAAATAAAATATTTGTCCATAGTTTTTATTGAAAGTTTGCAACAAAAAATTTAAGAAATCTGCCAACGCTCAAAAGACGATGTGCTCAATTTTAAAACGATTGTTTCATTAATGATCCAAAATTAATTTATTTTGTAGTTATATAATATTTTAGTTTTGAGATTTTTAAAAGTAATAAATTTTAATGGCTTCTATATTATGCTGGTAAATAAAATTAAAACAAAACTAGCTGACCCGTGCGAATATTTCGCAAGTTCGGAGTAGGCCTACATTTACCTGATTTAACACGTTGATTTAATCCTGTTAATTAAGTTTATTTATTTACATTGGTTTATAAAAATAACAGTTTCCCTATACAATCTTACAGTGTAAACAATCTAACTAACAGCTGTCGTGCTAGTTAACAGATGGTTAATAGATGGCGCCTTTCATTAGGAACATACAAAGTACAATATAAAAGTTTTTTTAATCAATTTTTGTTATTAAAACATGAATTTTAAGCTGTTTGTCTATTTTTCCGGTGTAACGGTTAAGGAAAGCTTTAAAATGATGCCTTATTTATATAATTTGATGATGTATTAAGGAAGTTATGGCGTACCGACAAAAAAATGGTCTTGAGAAATAATATATGCGATTATGTTTTAGTCAGTTTTTTAAAATCATTCTACTTACTGTACTTAGGCTATAATGTAAACAGTATTATCCACAAAATTTTATAGAATTTATTTTTAAGTATGAATATTTTTTGTTTAATTTTTCCAAATTACACTCTAAAAATCTGACAATTTTATGGAAGCCCTTACCAGTTGTGCCATAGTACTCGTTGTTTTGCTACAACATATTTACAATTGAATGTTACAAAGGTTAAATATGCTTTCAGAATTCATAATTTCATCAATTCAGTGTAATTCTTCAGTTACATTCTTGCAAATTATAGGCTCCATTTGACTCAGTTAAGATGAAACTGATAATCCTAGCATATACTAATGCGTATAACTAAATAAAAATATATATAATTCAAAATAAATGTGAACTAAAATTTTTTTTAAATAGTTACTTAATCACTATACCTGAATAAATCATCAGTACGATAATGTATAAAATATTCGAATAAAACAAAATGGCACATTAATATGTACATATCACAGATCCAAAACATGCAGTTCAGAAGGAAAGTTATCAGGTGCCTTCGGGTGTTGTACCATTGCATAGTCTATAACAACGGATATCATTGGCTAGTCGATGGACATTCTGGATGAAGGAAGGTAGGTCCTGAAATCATAATCAGGTCATTAGTGATCAATTATTTGTCAAACTGAATTCCTACAATATCCTTTGAAATAATAACACAGATAATAAAAATGCCCAAGCATGTACATCGAAATGTACGAGTGTATAGTAGTGTACTTTTGTGTGAAAGTGTTTTTTAACCTTACAGAGGGCGCATGGGTTTGGAAAAGGTTACTTCCAGGTTTTAATAACAACTACTTTAAAGTATAAAAAGCAAGTTTTACTACAATTTAATGGTCAGTCAAACTCTAAATGTATTAAAAACAATCTACAACATGTGATATGTAGTTTTATGAAATATATATACTGAACTTATATTATCATAAATGTTACTAAAATTTAAAAAAATTAAACCAAAACGAAATTAAGTTGGATGTAACTGTAATATTGTTTTAGATAAAAATAAAATACTTGATAATATTACTTAGAAATAATAATCAATGAAGAAAATAAGATAAAACATTATAACACTGAAATATAAAAAAATATGAATGACACTTTCATAAAAAATGTTTCTCACAAACACCCCTGGAACTCCCTTTCTTCTCTTTCTACACTAGCTAACAGTCTATGAATTGGTTCATCTTTGTTTGCACTCATATTTTAAACAAATTAACCACAATAACTAATTAAATGGTCGCTCACGGAAGATAACTTCGGGTCGTTTCGTTACTTGAGCGGGAGCACACGGAGGCTACGGAAACCAACTCACAACTGAAGCTTGAGGGCGGGGAAAGCTATTGTTTCTTGTTCTAGGGAAGAGTCTCATGACAGGGGGCCTTTACGCTGACTCACGGTGTGCCGACACGCTGATAACGGGTTTTATTTACAGGAATATCTGCTACCCTGAGGTAACCTCCATGATGCGACCGTTCAAAGGTTAAATGGTACATAGTGTGTTTTTATTTTTATAATTAATGACGAATGACAATGATCTCTAACTTGCAAATGGCTGGAAACAAACGCTGAAAATAGACTATTGGACGGTAAACTGAACAAGTTATACTTTAAAGTAATACTGGAAAACCTTCTATAATATGGAGAGCTAGAAAAACGGAAACTAAATTTCAGATTGGAATTATTTCCTTTGAAAAATAAAATGAAAAACAGTCCGATAGGGAAATGAGAAAGGTCATAAACGGACTATGGTATAGCGGACTTTCAATATAACCGAAAGGATCTGGACTAGATTTATAGAAAAGCATCGTGCTGCACTCTATAGAGAAACACCCCGTTGTCATGGTGACAGCATGCACGATATTTTGCTGTGTACATTAAACACAGTGAGATCGCTAGGCAGGTTTTCATTCAATAATCTGTTATGTATTGTAGGGATTTTGAAATAATTACACGATTAAATAAAAGTAGATAATAGATTATTTCCCACGCTCTAGTAACCGCACAGCTATTTCTGTCATTTCTTTGACTTTCCCCTTCCAATTAAGCCGACTTAACATGTTTAAATTTTATAAATTTTTCATAAAAGTTTACTAAATTATTTAAATAATTTGTGTTTGCCGTAAGTTAGGGCATAGTCCATAAAATATGTTCAAATACTTGTAAATGAGGCGTACTTATGTCATACTTGAATGCAATTGGATAATATGGATTTTCATTACAAAGGACACTGTGGTTCTCCCATTAATCTGTTAAATCACGGATCCACTATATATAAACTGACATTGTTTTCATTAACGGACTGACATTAACTGTACCCGGCTTATTTAACAAAGTGTACCTGCATAGGAGAGTCTCTAGGAATCTTCATTTTAGAATCGTCACAATATGACAAATTCAGAAAACATTAGATGAGCCGAGAATTAAAATAAACCTTTTTGAAATAAATGAGAAAAATGTCTGCTGTATTAAAACTAGGGACTGATATTGTGGATTGTATTTGCCACAGGAATAGCATTTAAAAATATTAGTACAGAGTTCTCAACATCTTGTATACATCCAAACAAAGCTTGTTGAAAATTGTTTTAATTGTTTTAAATCTGTATCAAAAATTAGGTTACCAAACTAAGAGATGAACTTGATGAAAACTTAACTTTAAATGAGTACATGCAGGTGTTATATGTCATATTAGTCTTTGCAACATGTTTTATCCGTACACAGAAGTCATCTTTAGGTTGACATTCTATACAAAAACACTTTCACAGTTTGTCGTACACTGACAATTAAAATTACTTACATTCGTACAAATCATTACATGTGAATAATTATTTAAATAAACAACTTTTTAACATACCACGTTTTTAAAACAAACTAAAAAGTTTAAAGTAATTTCTCCTATTACCATACAGATTGTCCTGAAATATGTGATTTAGCTATGGAAATACTTGTAGGATTTAAAACGTGGGGCGTGTGCAATAGATAATTGATGCATGAATAGTTCACCTAACAGTTTTATTTCACTGCAAATGGTATGAACTGTTGTGAGTTTTCTCAACAACATCTACTCCTTACACTACTATTACCTATGCCTACGGGACTGCATTTTTAATTTAAATAATTATTTTGTGCTTTCTAATCTTGTGTGTCTGAAATTTTACAAAATTGGTTTTATTCTTCTTGGTGGAATTATGACATCCAGTTTTCAGCTATGTTTGAAGTTCATTGGGAAGTTAGTTATACAACCCTCGATGATGTGGTCCATGAAGACTACTTTTATTCCCCAGACTCAACCCCCCCCCCCCTCAAAAGATAAAGGTTTGACACAATTGAGGAGATGAAACAAGAATCGTCTTCTTTAAGACCTATTTTTTACACGCTTGCACCAATGGAGAAACTCTTCAGAGAGTAATGTGTGACTAGACAGGAGTATTTGAAAAGACAAGATTGTATACATTTTAATCTTTCTCGATAAATATATACAAATTTGGTTCTGAAATTTGTTGGTCTATTCTTTTACTGAGCAATCCGATGGCTAAAATAAATATTATTAACTTTAAAATTTCCAGCTAATGGACACCACTCCAGTTTAACAATTTCAGAACGCTTTCCTATGAACATAACTCAACTGAATTTATTCAGGAACATTCTTTTATTGCTTTTTTGTTAAGAACTTCTTTTAAAATTCACTAAGTTTAGAAAACGTTAAAAATACCACACAACAATATTGATACATAACCTAAACTACTTAAGAAAAAACTGAACTGAACTGACAAGCCGAGCTCGACATTTAATATAATCAACCATAACTCTTAGAAAAACTGGTTTAAAAAAAATTTTTTAACTAAATACAGTAGAGTCCCGCTATTCGGAACACAGTTCAGAAAAATACCGATTTTTTAACATCAAAACAGGAGAAATTTAAAAAAACTTTTGTGAAAAAAATTACATTTATTGTTATACAAATAAGTTAAATAAGAGACATACACAGAGCCTAAGCTTGATGAAAACGCCTGAAACCAAATTGGAATGAAAGCTGGTTTTGTGTCCTTCAAGTTTTCCATCCGTTTTGTGGGAAGAAGTTACCGCAACAATCATCCGTTGAAAAGGATACTGGGTCCGTCAGGAAGAAGGAAGGATAAGGTACAACAGCTAGGCACTAGTAGTGTTGTTGCCACCTGCCTGCCAGTTGCGTTCATCCGCTTTTCTCCTCCGTTTTCTTATCTCGAACGAATTTTATTTTTTCTCAATCTTTTTTCAAGACGATGCGGTACTAACAGACAGACTGCGGAATGACAAAACAGACAGTTTGAACAACCTATCCCTTCCCTTCCGTTTTTAGAATAAAAGAGAATTGTAACGCAACGGAAGGAAAAAACGGATGGTGTAAACCTACACTAAGGCAAGGTCAAGAGCATTTACCGCATCTACGTGTGATATGAGTTCAGTTTGAGCGTTCATCTCCTCCTCGCTTTCCTCCGAGCCGATCAACGCTGTATAGAACTGACACTAGCAGATGTCACCGCACTTAATTTACGCCTTAACAAGTCAATACGTTGATATTATTCATGAAATTCGCCTATTCCGAATTCCCCCTAAATAAAACAATGTTCGGTCCCAATTAGTTCAGGGACTCTACTGTACTTATATTCAGTTTTAAGTTCAAAAGTTGAACTTACCTTTTCTGGTTTCATGTTACCCTTCAACACATCCCTCTGGTTGGCATCTAAACCTGAGATCTGCGACAGAAAGTGTGGAACAAAACTGACATAGAAAGTATCAAACTCCACCGAGGCCATATTGTAAACAGCTGTAGCTATGTCGTCTGCGAGAAGGGCGTGTGTTTTCAGTACTAATGTATTGAGCAGGACCATCAGATACATTGCCAAGAACTGGGTACGGAATAGGTCCTAAACAACAACATGCAAGGCAATCCAATTTAAAATATAGTTAGCTAAAATGTATATATCCTTAATTATATCCTAACCATTCACTACACAGTTTATCTGCAGTCCGGTTAACTGAAGTTGAATCTCCCCACAGACACACTGTTCGCAGACCGGCTGAGATCTGCAGTTTAGATGGACTGTCGTTTAACTGTGTGTGTGTGTGTGTGTGTGTGTGTGTGTGTGTGTGTTTGTAGGACGTATCACACGGGGAGATTTACAAGTACGCACAACACGTAACGGGGAGGCAAAACTAGATGGGGAGATCCCGTTACGTCCAACCAATATTTTCAGCGTATAAACCGGTTTCTCGGTCTGTAGAGCATATTTCACTACTTTTCTCAAATCCTCCTCGTTTGACATGCTGGGATACAAACACACTATGCACTCCTACTTACAATTGGTATTTGTAGACTGCGCTGCGATCGCTCGTATTCGCACGGCATCCACTCTTAGTCGCATATACGGGGAGTTGACTTCTTTTGTTATTATTTAGACAAAGTCTAGACGGTTTTTTGCTGTTAGTCGGAAACTCAATATTTGTTTGCCATTATTTGTATTTAGAAAGTGATGGTTCAGTCCTTTTCCTTCCGTTCAGATGCCGAACGGCGAAACATAAGTTTACTTTTCGCTTATCGAATCGCAAGTAATAAAAACATTATTTGCGGTACGTGGGTCAGCTGCACAGGGCGGGGTGCTGCATCAAGGAAGGGCGCCACGATCTGCCGATAAAAATTTTGTATACGGGAATTGCGTCAAGAAAGATTGCAACTATCTGCCGATAGAAATACAAGGCTCTTCTTTACCTTGAAGAAAGCTCTCGAGTGTACAGTATGATTTCAATGCAAAAGGCCTGACTCAAGCCACAAAATCGTTGAAACATGCATTCGTAATACCGTGTTTCGGATTCTATTTATAAATTAATAATCTGGGAATTTAAGTTATATAGAAGGCTTTATATTTTTTACGTGTTAGCTTAAAATATTGAAATTATTGCTTAAAACTCCCCAAAAAATGCGTTAAAAATAATCGATTTTCACTCATTTAAAACTGTTGATTAAAAGGAGTTGCCGACGATTTCTTTCAATTATGAGATGTAAGACAAAAGCACAAAGCCTTTGAGAACAATTTCAGATGTTTCACAACATTTTAGGTTGAAAATCGGCGTCCGAAACACGGTAGTACGAAGTGCATATTTTTGCTGTTTTACGCAAGGTATATAAGACCCTTAACTGACGACTATCAGCTTATTTTACGCTAACGTAATGGTACACGTTCAACAATCAGTAACATTTTGAATACCGTATACTAACGCTTGTTTTAAGACAAGATGTTAAATAAATCTGAAACATAAATCCTTTTACTTTTTGTACTGAAGTATTTGTGTTTTAAAAGGTTTAAAATAAAATTGTTATATTTATGCTCTTAACTGGAATTAAATATTTGGAAACTGTTGTTTAAATCCATGAGCGTAAATTATGTTTTCCCGTAGCATATAAAATATATATTTTAAACATTTATGCTGAGTCTCAGCTTGTTATCTTGAAAATGACCCAATCTAGAGCCACTTGACTTATCAATGGGTTTCTCGATTTTAATAGTACCGGACCCACGAACTCATTTTAAACGGCTCCAGTTTAGAACATTTTCAAAATATCAACCTGAAAGTTTTTTTACAAGTTAAATATATAGATTCAAACGAGATCAAGGAGAATAAACATTTTTTATTATTTACTTTTAAAAGCACAAGTAACTTAAAAAAGTATAATTTTAGACCTTTTTAGATTTTTCATCAAAACGCTTGAGTTGATCGGCTGCAGATAGTAAATTTTTTAAATATCGTTTTTAAAATAAGTATAGCAAAAAACAATTGTGTTTGTAACTTCTGTCCAAATTTTAAATCGATATGTCCAAAAATGTCGAAATGGAGTCGTTGAACATAAAGGTGTAATAATTAAAACGAGATATGTAAAACAGAAGACTTTTTTCAAGCGCCTCATTTTTAAAAATAACATAAAAAAAACGTTCATACTTACTAAGAATATTTATACTGGTGTATTCAACTTGTAAAACAAATTTGATGTTGATATTCCAAAAATTGACGAAACTGGAATAGATCAAAAGGGCTACATACAGCGTTCGGTAAGCAAAAAATCGTCAGGCTCGTTGATAAGTCTGATGTCTCTAGCTCTTCAAATTTTTAAGATATCAACTTGAGTCTTGGTATATAAGTTAATAATAAACTTTTCACTTGCTATACCAAGTTTTAATTCGATATATTACAAAACGGCCAACTTAGATCTGCTATTCCTATGGACGAAAATGATCATATAAAAACATATTCATTGATAATTATGCGTTCATAAATTTGCTGGCCTATTTAGTTTAAAACTATCGCAGATGTATAATTTTTGTATATTATATTTATACAAATATTATTTATGTATATTTTAAATTTCATACAAATTGGATGATTATCTTGAGAGAAAATGGATTTTTTTCGAAGACAAGTTAATCGAGACTGCGTATAGGCTATTACGCTAGTCTTAACGAAATTTTATTATTTTGAATATAAAAAAGTTGAATTTTTAATGAAAATGGCAGCCATTTTGAATCCGCCATGTTGAACTTTTATATTCTATATGAATCAGTTCCTCCTAAAAACACCAAATAACCAGTTTTCTTTTTCTTTGAGACACATTTTTTAAATTTCAATGTATATATTTGGGTAATTTGTTAGATGATTATGTGTAGTAAAAAAAAACATGCCATCGTAAAGCTGACACTTTCCTTTTGAAAACGCCCTATTGCAACTATTTATTTAATACATTATAACTATGTAGGCTAATAGTTTATAATGTACTGGGCCGCGCTTCAAAAAATAGGTCTTCAGCCGTGCGACCGAGTCGCGCTGCTGCAAAATACATACCTGCATTATCGATTTTTTTCCAGACAAACAATTGCTCGGACGAAAGAAGTACATATGTCCTTTTTTATTTAAAAATACTTCCCCTACACCTTGGTATTTTTTATTTTTCTTTATCTTTATCCCAGCTCGAAATATTAAGGAATATCGAAAAAAAAGGTTTTCGATTTTTTTTCGACTTTGGGAAATCGATAGACTGGTAAACTTTTTTTATGTTAATCTACATACTTTAGTGTACTTATAAAAAAAATCAGTCGTATTGCAAATTACTGGAACTTTTGGTCTAAAATTACCCCTACCGACTGGCCTAGTATTACAATGATGTGTTCCTAAAATATTGTATTAATATAGTCCGTTTCAAAATGGTGGTAAATTATACCCGTTTATGCCACATTTTACAAAAGAGAATGATTAGATGTGAATTTTCGACTGTTGTTAAGGATTATTCCGACATTTTGTATATTTAGTTACAAGAAAAAATGTGTTAAACTTAAATAACTAACTGACACAATAATAGTAATAAATTGTTTTTATTATTATGGTATCAGTTAATCTTTGAGGTTTTGTCAATGAATTTTTAGATAAAAAAATTACCTTTTAATAGGATTGTCGGGGCTTTAATAGTGAACATTTATGTTAAATGTTACTTCTGTAACCCTGGCCATTTTTAAAATTAGCATAACTAGTCAAGAAATTAAACATTCTTAGGGTTACTCTATATAATTAAAACTAAATATAAATACTGTATAGTACAGCGTTATTTTTTAGCTGTATTTGTAGAATACTATTTAAAACACTAACAATATATCATAATATATTTAATTAAAATTCTGCACAGATATTTTGTAATTCATAAAAAACTAGGACTTTATTATTTTAAGTCAGGGCATTATGGAAACGGTACGTTAGACAATATCATCAAAATTAGAATAACATAAGAGAGAACCAATAAACAATACTATACGGGAATTTGTATCTGGAGGTGGGGCAATGTGAACGAATAAAGCGACAAGAGGCGAGATCAACTATTTACGATATTACTATAGTATTAGGTTATCTCGTTAGGTTATTGTATTACAATTAATCAAGAATTAGGAAAATATTAATAGATATAAGAAGTTACGAATCAGGACATGCGAATTACATCACATTCAGGGGCATAGCCATGGGGGGGGGGGGGGTTTCGACCCCCTCTTGACATTTTTATAATTTGGGGGAAAATAATATAAAAGTTTGAATACAATTAAAATAAGTACTAACAAGTAGAGTTACTATTATTGGAGTAAATATAATTTCTAGCCTTGGAACAAGATCAGCTTCATTCAGTTTTCACAATAATAATGCAATCTCAAAACGCGGGTATATAATTATTGGACCATTGTGTTTAGTCTCGTCCTAGCCGTGCCACTTTGGTCGGCAGCGTGAGTCACCTGACCTTGAAGTGAGGGTTGTGGAATGACGAGTGGGAGACACTGTGGTTAGTTGTTAACCCTCTTTCATAATAATAGTGAATTTTCCAAAAGAAGAAAGCTATTACCATATCCCTTATGGTAAAGTACAATCATAAAATTAAATATAGGATATAGGTTAGGCCAT
>JAGFPH010008711.1:4329-32550 GCA_018207615.1 Philaenus spumarius
ACTCCGGTTGAACTTTGAGAGATAGACTAATTATTTACATTAATTAATATTTACTTACCTTATCTTTGTTGACACAATGGCGCCAGACTTTTATCTTTGTTGACGCAAGGAGTCAAAAATTAGCATTATTTCTTATCTTTATTTACTTAATCCTTATCTTTGTTTATTTAATCCTTATCTTGTTGACACAATCCTTATCTTTGTTTACATATTCCTTATCTTTGTTTACTTAATCCTTATCTTTGTTTACATATCTTATCTTTGTTTACTTAAGAAGCCAAAAATTAGCGCTATTCCCAGGTTGACCTTTGGACCGTGACCTTTGACCGTCGGCCCAGAGCGCCCCTATTACTACTTACTTTGTATTGAATATTTCACCCACTAAAAATCATCCAACCGCAATAAAACAAAATACGTTGGAAAGGAAATGATTTAAATTTTAATTTTTGTATTTACATATTTTTTTAAACTTATATTTACATATTATTTAATCATCATTTTAAAATTTTAGTTTTTTGTAAAAGTTTTGCCGACTGTAATCGAATTGTTACAATTTATCGTTGCGTGTAAACAGGACATTGTAGCGATTTATTGGAATTGAATTGGATGGTTGGTGCTTGCCGGCATCAATTCCTGCAAATCGTAAAAATAAATTGGAACGTGAAAACAGTAGCGCCCATTTATCGCTACGATTTGACTCAGTTTTTGCAAGGGCCGTTCACCTGAAATGTTGTCGCACTAGTTCGTTGATTCCGTTTTACGTGTTTTTTTACCTTGTGTTGATTTTATTCAATTGATAGCAAGGCAGCTCAAACTCCTCGAGAGTTTTTGACTGAATTTATTGAACTATATCGGAGTTTCACCTGCTTGTGGCTCATTAAGTGCAAAGAATACTCCGACAGGAATAAAAAAAAACCTTGCGTACATAGCGCTCGTTCAAAAATACAAGGAGTTTGATCCGTTGCCAGACAGAAACACTGTTGTTAAAAAAATTAATGCATTGCGTACGGTTTATAAAAAAGAACTATCAAAAGTTAAATATTTGTCAATGAAGATTGGGCAAGATATCGTTGGATGTAAACAGTACTCACACTTTCGATTTATTGTAACGATAAATTGTTACGATTTATAGTAGCGTGTAAACTGGGCTTAAAGCTCAATGGTGCTCGACTGAGATATTTTGACAATAATATAGAGATACTTTTGGATTCGTCAAGATTTTAACTTTCTAAAACTGCCATCAAGTCAAAATTCACTTTCATAGTACCAAAAATATGGAATTGTCTTTAAACCTTTTGCAATTGGACAGATTTCAACCAATAAAGCAGCACATTTTGCATTCGCGATATCTCTTATAATTCGAATTATTTCAATAAACTTTTTTATATTTTTTATTTATGGACCAAAGTTCAATCTTTGTTTGGTGTAAAGCAAACTATATTTACTCTAACGGTTTTCTTCGTACAGTTCTGAGAAATACTGACAAATGGGAAATTCAAAACTCGACTTTCTCACGCTCTCGAAGTAGCACTTCCAACGGTTTGTCGCACAGAACGTCGTATTTGATGCGTCCGTGAGAAGTTCAATGTGTTTGATCTAATTTTGTGATTCAAGTAAAACTGAGTCAAATACTTTTATGAAATAATAATTTATAAGTATACAGTTCAATTCTTTTATTTATTCTTTACACTTTTTTATAATAATATTTCATATTTGGGTAAGGAATATATTCATAAATTACTATTCATACTAGGCCTAGTTTTGTTGGGAGTCTTTAAACTGGTGTTTTCAAAATAAGAAATTTGAAATTGATAAATATTTTTATTCAGTTCTATTCGTGACTAAATTACGACATTTTTTTACATTTACGAAAAAAATTATAAAATTTTTTTACTACTTCTTATGTAAAAGAAGTTTAACTTTTTCCTCTTGTTACTAAACATTTTTGTTTCTTGAGCTAATAACTTTATAAGTTTTACATCAATCATTTTTTTACTGGCATATATAAATTCTTTGAACCTTTCTCTACAAAAAAGCTACTGAACACTTTTGGATTGGTTTATAATTACTATATTTGGCGAATTTTTGAAAATATGCTTGCACACGCACCGAAATGGCTTGACTTTGGAAAAACGTTAGCATTAACACTTCTAGTGTTAATTAATTGTGGGGAGGGGCGGCCATTTCGGGGGCCCTGGGTGTGGTGCAGTATTTATAAAAATCCTGTTAATGTTACAGACAGAGAACTGGATATATAATACAGATGATGCTACCAACAGTTTTGTATTGGACTTTTCTAATGGAGGAGTGCAGTTATGGAGTGACTTACTTCAACTTAATAAAGTACTTGATTGGAAACCTTCCCAGGAATATCCTCCAATAAAACCAAAATATTTTTCTATGTATTACAGTGGAGGAGATATTTATAATTTAAATGCAAGATTCTCTAGTAATGCAGGTAGATATAGATTTGCATTAATTATTTTAAACCGTAAGTTAATGTATGATTAAAATAAAATATACTTTATCCAAATGCTTATTACAAGTTTAAGTCAAGATCTTAAGTTAAGTTTTACTAATCTTTGTAAAATTATAATTAACTAAGAAGTATGAATTAGATACAAATTCTGTAGAGAAATGTGTACAGGTAGACTTCCTTTAAATTGCTATTAATGTTTTCGTTTAAGGTGTATATATGTACGAGATATGATAGAGTCCGGATAATTTGGCCACGAGACTAGAAATAATAAAAAATCTAAGGAACCAGGGACAGTAATAGTTGGTTCATGGTTCAATTCTTGGTGAAGACCATTGATGTTATTCTAGTAGAGAAAAGTTGATTTCAGGTGATGATATCATTACATCCGTGCTTTCCTCAAATACACATGCAAAATTTTGTAACGCAAACATATGCGAGTTTTACACTCTGTTTTGTGTGTGCATCTAAATATGTAAATATTAAAAAATACATAAATGTTCATATTGGGTAAATACCTTTCAATAGTATTATTGCAGTTAAAACTTATTTTTCCAGTAGTTTACTTGCAAACAAGTAGATTAATATCTTACTCAAATTTTGGTTTCTAATAACAAATTATCTAAAATTGTCAGTATAACAAAATATTTTTTTAAAGAATTTTGATCATAATGTATTCGGAATATTGATTGAGATTATCAAAATTGTTTTACATTTGGTATTATAAAGTTGTTGCACCTTTATAAAATAATTATTAGGCCTATACTTTTATTTGCTAAACCCTGTATAGTTAGAAATATTACACAGATTTACAATACTTATGCCTTTTAATATTGGGCTTTAGCTATTTTAACTTTAACTTATTACAAAATTATGATTTCTTTGAGGACAGTTTTACAATTTCATTTTATAATATGATTTAGCCTAATAATGGGTCTGTTGAATAAAAAATAAGCAAAAGCTATAACTTAAAATTTTCAGTCATTACTTAAAATAGTGTGAATAAAAATAAGCAATAGCTAGTACTAAAAGCTTTGTCTAATAATTTTAAGCTTTGACTAATTTTCCTAGCTAAAGTTTAAAATAAAGTGAATAAAATTTAGCTAAAGCTAAAAATATTTAGTGAAAGCTTGAATATATTTCAGTATGCCCTCCTGGTGACTTAAAATTGTTACCTTGACATTTAAATAGATTCATTTATGCCAATTCCAGCAAAAACAATAAATAATAGGTTATAGAATAACTTATGTGAGTTCATACTAAAAACTATTAGAATAAATATCCAAATTGAAAAGAATTAACACACATAGGCTAGGCCTAAATTTGTTTTATTTTAATTCAAAGTTACGTTATGTTAATTATTTCGAAGTGAAAATTCGTAAGAGTTCATTTCTACAATTGGAACTTCATAACTCATTTTTTGGCGCAGAAATGCAATTAATTATTGTTAATTTTCTGATTGCTCTATATGCAGCTTTCTCGGTTTTAACTGATCCAAAATCAAATTCCGTTGAAGTTGATTTATGGTTAAATCTTTTGTTTCTCTGCCTTCCTTCTTTAACATGCCTTCCTTTTTTTTGTTTGTTAAGGAATTTCTGACGAATTTCTGACGATATAATTCCTGATTTTTCATTAGAGTTCATCATAGTTTGCTTAATAGGTTGAAGCTTTGACAGGCTAGGTTTATAATAGGTAGAGATAATAATAGCAAGAGTTTGTATTATTATTATCTGGGTTTAGGTAACGGAACAGGTCAGGGTAGGCCTACATCATCAAATCCAACTTGTGATTTTATACAGAAATGCAAATTATTTGAAATCTTTAATTATTTAGTACTAAATAGGCCTAATAAAAATGCAAGTAAAACCAATAAATTAAAAAAAACATTTCTTTTTTATTTAAACTTTCGTTTGTTGTGATATTTTCTTCATCGGCAGAGCTATACATTTTGTACTAGCCTATTTAATAAGTTCTAATATGTAATATCAATCCTCAAACTACAACAGCTGTTTTAAATTGTTTCAAACAACAATGACAGATTTAAGCTTTGGCTAAAATTGTCCAGCCTTTGATAACTAGCCTTAGCTAAAGGTTATTCACCTCACTTTAACCAAGTGCTAAGACTAAAAGCTTTGCCTTAATAGTGAAAGCTAAAGCTAAGACTAAATGCTAAAAGCTTTTGCTTATTTTTTATTCAACAGACCCAAATTTTATGCTTTATTGAAACTCTGTATCTGGGGTCTTCAGGTTTGTTGTTGTTAAATATTTAAATGTTAAAAGATATATATATATATATGTACAAAAATTATTACTATTATAAATGAACAATCTTACAAACTATGGATATTAAGTTCAAATTTTCATTCAAGTTCAATTATTTACTTTACAGTTTGTGAAACACTTTTAATATAGGTAGGCCTAAGCAAGCTCTAATTTTTTTTAATGTTAATTGGTTTGGTATTACCTCCATTTCTGCAGGTTTCCTTTAAATTCATATTACTATACTTTTATATTTTGGAAATCCTCTTCTGTGGACTTATATTTAATTCTTTTATTTATTTCAAATTATTATTCCAGTACAATTATAAAATATGTGCACCCTGGACAATGTTATATCATCAATTCTTCAACTGGTAAGTGTTAATTAATTTTTACTTTCCTTACCCTATACTAGGTAAGGTAAGTATTGCGATCGACCCAAAAATTCGATGTCGAGTTTTCATAATATCTTTACGTTTCAAGGCCCCCTGAGTCCAAAAAATGCATTTTTGGCAATTGGTCTGTCTGTGTGTCTGTGTGTCTGTGTGTGTGTGTGTGTGTCCGGAGTGCACAGGGCAAACGGCTGGACGGATCGAACTGAAATTTACAGGATATCTTCAAACATGTAAACAATTAAACCCATGTAAATTTGAAGCAAATCGGAGGTGGTGTCTTACCGTGGGAGCAGTTTTTAGCACATTTTTGGTATTTACTCCAAATTCCCTCTAACGATTTTGATTAAACTTTGCTAACATACTCTACTCCGACCCCCTTAACACCCTATGTACGCGAAAGACCGTTAAAAATTCGTTGAAAAAAGTTATTACAAAAACCAAGTTATTTTGTTTTTATCTCTGAAATGGCTGGTCCTATCGACTTGAAAATGGCCTCATTCGATTCAGCGTCCAAAATAATGTCAAAAACGATACCCCACTCAACTTTTTCCATTTTTTCAAAAATTGCCCCCAAAAAGGGCGTTTTTGGGGGTAAAAATGTCTTTTTTTAAA
Organism: Philaenus spumarius; assembly: GCA_018207615.1. Classification (NCBI taxonomy): domain Eukaryota; kingdom Metazoa; phylum Arthropoda; class Insecta; order Hemiptera; family Aphrophoridae; genus Philaenus; species Philaenus spumarius. The sequence goes on from JAGFPH010008711.1 coordinate 10,072, forward strand.
CTAGCCGTATTTGGTATCAAATTTGACATTTTGTGAGGTTAGAAATCGATTGAGACCAAAATCAGGTCCGTGGGATTAACCGTTTTGAAGTTAGTACTGCATTTGAAGTTCTAACCTAGAAAAAGCTGTTGGTTTTGAAGAATTATAAAATGATATAAATATTTAAGTCAAGTTGCTATGGTAATGAATATAAAAATAAAATAAACGGTACCAGAAACTGGCACATACTTTCTCACAAACATTTAAATTATTATACAAAGCTAGAGAGAAAACAACCCCATTTTGGTAAGGAAAGTTGTGTGATGTGCACACCAGATGTTTTAAGCCTCCTGTCGGCTATAATGGTACCATATATGCCTGACTTTAGTCCATTCCACCAGCCGTGGCGCCTGAGAGTAAAGGGTCTCCTATTGTGTCAGGTGCCATGGCTGGTGGAATAGAGTATAGAGTACATTTGCTTTGACTCATCGCCGTACTGGCATTGCATTTGAACGGATAATTCACAAAATGTTTTTATGTCCGCATAAAATGTCTAATAACTGTTCTAATATCACTTTTTACATATTATTCACATTAAATTTTTTTATTTTGTTGTAATCCAATTTTACATCACGTAAACTTTTATATGTTATATGCAGCTAATTCGATATATCGTTCAATCACTAAATATGTTATTTCGTATCTACGGTCTACCTTCTCGATACCAGCAAAATATAGTCAAATAATGTCAATGTTTTCACTTCTGCACTTTTAATAATTTGTCTCACACTTTTAATAAAAAATTCTTTCAGTTAGTTTGTTTCTTATAATAAATAAACTTATAATGTTTGGATTTATTCTTATACTACTTATTCCTATGAAATACGATTTCATACAAGAACAGTGAAATAATTCTTATGTCTTAATTTAAGTTATAAATAAGTTTGATTTTTGTTATTTGTACCTCTGTCATAGCTCAACGGCTATGGTACTTGCCTCATAAGCAAGACGTCCCGGGTTCAAATCCCGCGGGGGACCATAAAATATTAAAAACCCAAAAAAACATGCTCGTTAGCCGAAAGGCCCAAAGTGGCATAGAAAGCAAAAAAAAAAAAAAAAAATTGATTTTTGTTATTTACTTGTTTTATAAGAAAGGTAAGTTCTATTTATTTTAGCTATAATCGTTTATAAGATGTGATTTTACAATTGATTCGGTTATAATTCTAAATCCCAAAAGTTTTAAATAATCTGTCTTTCTATAATCGAATTTTGAGGTTATTGAATCTAGGCTTTTATAAATTTTACATGCTACCTGTTCTTTTAGACCACAAATCCTTTATTTTATTGAGTTATAACATCCCAGTTTATGGAAATGTTACAGTATAATTTGTTTACCACTTAAGAGTCCTTGGACGCTAACGGCCATCTTGGATTTGCTCGCCATAAGAGCAATGTTAATTTCAAACAGCCCCTAAAGAGTTATTTGCCATCCCAAAATAATTTTTCACATACCAAAGTGATTGTAATTTAAATATCTAGGGCGCTATGAGATAAGATATTTAGTTTGTAGTTTTTTATTTGCTTTATGAGTAAAAAATTAATACTAAAAACAAATATTTTTTGCAAAAAAATTTGTTTGATTTTTGAGACTTTAATTTTCACAGTTCCCTTAATAAATTAGTTCTTAAAACTCTGTCAAATTTTCAATACTTTAGGAGGAAAGATTAAATGGTAATTTACGTTTAAATGAAGTAATGTTATGTCAGTCGTTATGCGCCGAACGGCATGTTTATCAGGCATTTGTAGTTCTCTAGTTGACCGAGAGAAGAGAAGCGCTAGAGTCGTTCACGGTGGCACGGTTAGGCTTCAAGGACTCTTAAGACAGAAATGGGAAGTTTGTCAAGGTCTTACTTCAGTTTGCATTTCACATAAATTAAATTATGCTCTCTGCAAATACAGTATGTTTATTGTATTGGAACATGATGGTGTTGTTTTCCAATCCTTCTGACATAAACATACGCCACAGCCATGCAGGAAGCTCTTTCCTCTTAGGGTCTTAGCTCAATCCGACTAATCCCTGTTCATTGCTGCTTTATTTTGGAGAGATATGCACAAGAAGTGATGTGTGTCCTGACTAGTTCAAGTTCAGATCTAGACAAAGTTTCTTTTTAATTAAAACAAATATTTTTCTATTCCAACCTTTTATAAACAAAAGCAAGATTTATAGCTGCAACATTTAACATTCAAATAACACAGTGAGATGCCATTGTTTAATTTTTCGAGAATACAGTACAGTCTCGCTAATCCGGTCTCCGATAATCCGGACTTCCGGCTAATCCGGACTTCCGGCTAATCCGGACGGCCCTAAAAAAAAACTAGAAATTGCAGTATTTTACTGGGTACTGTACACGCAATTGTTGTTTGCCGAGAGCGAAAATAGTTAAGGGTTCATTTTGTCCTTGGCTATTTTTAGCTTGAAGAGAAAGCTCAGCCGATGATAGAAAGGGTCGGCCAATTATCTTTTGTCCCAAAGTATTTCAAGGAAGTGACTCACTTCACCAGCTCGCCGCACTATACCTGACTGCAGACTGTCCGTCTAAATATCTGTCGAATCAACAGTCCCTTTTTTATTTGTTTCTCGTTAAACGTCTGGAGTGAAATTTTCAGTGCACCCTATTTATTTACACTGTTGTTTCAATAGCTGAAAATGCTCAAAAATCTTTGAAATTTGACAAACTTACAATTTAATAGTGTGGGACGCTAATGGTGTGCTCAAAATTTAAAAATAAAAATGGTTTGCACTTTAAAAATCGAATAAAGTCCAAACTTTTTTATACTTTTTAATTTGTGACATCAAAAAGTTGCATTGCGAGAAAATATTTTGTTTTTAGGGCAAGCGAGAGAAATGTAGCTGAAAAGCTAAATTTTCTAAAAAGTATTTTTTGAAAAAATTGGCTATTGTAGTTTCTATCATGCAACAGTTAGAACACGAGCTTCGTTTCGCGGGTAATGTGGCAACATGTACGGGCGGCCGGCCTTCGACTCGCGACTTGCATCCGTCATATTGTGTGATTATTTGACTCTAAAACTAGCTTCACTCTTGCGTTCGACTTGACTAGTTTATTTAATTCTGTGGTCGCTGATATTTACTTTATACTGTATTACCAAAACACCAGTTTTAATACGTTTTCTCACTAAAAACACAAACGGTATACATCTCATGCGTTTTTTAGGCTTTTTCCGTCTAATCCGGACAGGGTCCGGTCCTGTCAAGTCCGGATAAGCGAGACTGTACTGTAGTTGCATAGTTGATACGAGTACGATTACTTTTCTGTGCTCTCGCGCTTACAAAGGCACTGTTAAGTCCTTTGCAAATAAGATCGAATTATATATTCCCTTTTTTTCTGCGAAAGTTTGAAAGTGAGTTCTCACTTTTTTACTCTATTGTTCTGGTACTGGGGAGAAGGTTCACAGAGAAAGTGACACTTGTGAACCAATAAACACAAATCACATTACACTTACCATCCATTGTAAATGTTTTTAGATGTAAATGTTTCACCACATCAGATAAAGAAGGTCAATAAACATTTAAAAAAATTTATGTTTATAAAAACTTCACAGTTTAATCATAATACCAGCTAAACTCAAAGAAAGAATAAAAAGAGTTAAGCTACTTAGACACACGCATGAAGTGTAATTAAATCCACTCTCTGAAAGACACACCCAAACTGGTTGATTTCTGTAATAAAGCTGGAAGATATTGCGATAGGAAAAACAGGTCAGTTAAATTAAATTAGTTTTAATTTTGTGAACAGTTATGTGTGTATCCACTTAGAATGGATTAGACTCTGGCAAATTTGGCTTGAAGTTATTAGGACGGACCACTGATCTAGTTTTGAATTCATGCAATATCATTTAATTTGTTTCACTTAAAATATTGCAAACAATAACAACAATTTAAAGAAAACTTGTAAGTTACTTGTATACAGAAAGTTACTGTTATGAAAAAATAAAAATTTGATTTTGAATATTAAAATAAAATAAATGACAACTTGCAATCTAGAGTATCTAGAGCAATCGAGTACGCTTATAAATAACTGCTTGCTAATGTCAATTATAGCCAGCACTCATTTAGAAGTTTTTTATTCAATTAAATTTTAAACATTACATGATACATGTTTTGTGTATTTATTGCCATCATCAGGCAATACAACAAAACATACAAATTACAGTACTCCATATAACACTCACACACAATTAGTTTATAGTTCACACGAATGCACCAGCGCTGCACAGTGTTAAATTGTGTTATCAGCTGTCTGTATCAATGTAGTTAGCTGGCTTATTAAAATTTAATAGACTAAACTAAAAGTAAAATAAAGTTATTTTAAAGTTGATGTAATAATCTCAACTTTCTTGGAACTGAATGTTTAATGTTATTAATAGTTTAAATACAACATATTTAACAAAATGAGCCTATGACTATTTCAATTTCAGAATTATTTCAACTTACATAGTTACTGTGCCATATATTTGGAAATATAGTAGTAATTTATAGTTTTTTCAATAAAATCTGTCATTATTTCATTCAAAATCATTTTCTTGAAGATGTATTTTCTCAATTTGTTTATATTAGCTTGAATTTGGAGAAACTTCTTTTATCCAGAAGAAACTGTCACACAGAGTAAGAGGACTCTCAGGGTTACATACTGTACGTACATAGGTTTGAAAAGTTCTTATTCAAATTAGAAAGTGCTTTATATTTTAAAATTTTAATAGCACCACTTGGACAGTCTGTCTTTTGGTAAGATGGAGACAAGCCCATCAATTCTTAGTATATATCTAACCCGTACATTTCAAAATGATAACCATTAATCGTACTACCTCAAATCTTTTGTAGATTCTGATTTCTTCAAATTAGCTTTTCAACTGGCCAACAAGCCTTTTTCAATATCTAAGGGTTTTCTTTTTTCGTTTTTTTCCCAAACATTTCCTAATCAGATAGATTCTGAACGAAACTGCGAGCTACAGTAAAAGCAGTTCTTCATTTTTTTTCTAAGCTCGTTTGCAGAGTTTGCACTGAAGATTTCTGGGGTCATTGAAGAATATTGTAAACTTTTCCAATCTGGTATCTCAAGAGAGTTGTTTTTATTTCCATTTACATTCAATGTTGTTAACTTTAGAACTACATATATTTTATAATATAATAAATACCTCGAGTCAATTGCAGTCATTTTGTTCATTGATTTAATTATCAGTGATTACATGTTGCATGTCATGAGGCCAGCTAATTATGTCCACTTATAAAACTGAGCGAGTTATACATACTAAATGGTTTCCGAGAAAAGAGAATATAAAAGACTTTTTTAACATGGACCGTCTATGTGGCAAAGAGAAAATATTTATAGCGTTATTTTGTACTATTCAAGGAAATTAACATTTATTAGACGGGAAGGAAAGGAAATAATATCTTTATAGAAGAAGAAACAAGTTATGGTAGAAGTGTCAACTCAGAGCCACTATTGTGTTTACTGATGTAATATAAAAGTATAAAAATGTATAACTTGAGGTAAAAACAACAATTTTTCCTTTTTAAAAAAGAAACTACTAAAAATACTAAAAAATGTTCTGGGATTGTTGTAGGAAAACAGGTAGAATGTTTTTCACAGATTGTATAATCTACTGGGTTTTGTTAAGAAATGGTTTTATGTTATATTAGTTTTGAAATTTACCCTTTTAAATTGCACAACAGAATTGTACCCACCAAGAATAATGCACGCTTGTAAATCGGGTAGAGATAGTTTAATTTTTAAAACATTGACTTTAAACTAGTCATAAAACTTCATTATAATATTCTGAAGTTGTATGGTAAATTTTAAGTTCATATCATAAAACTTGCTGAAATTGTGTAGGGATACGCATTAATTGTGTTTTAGGTGTGAAATCTACAAAATTTAATAAACAGATGTAAATTAAATATATTAGCGCAAACTTTTTCACAAATAATACATGTATTTAGTTGAGAAAGTGAAACTTTCTGCAGTTAGCTACCTGTTTACACAGTTAACAAGTTCCAATACTTAAAAATTTGAAGGGAAAAATTAGCAGAGGAGAGGTAAATCCCTCAAATCTTACAAATTTGCGTTTTGATACTACTGGTCATTTATACTCTTCGTTATAGGCCTACTATTTACAGTAAAGGCTACGTCAAATAATTTCACCTGTATACAAACTTAAAGTATGGCATAGCAGGAGTCACTCTAAGTTAGGTTTATTACCTGTAATATACTATTTCAAGAATTTATATACCTTGTATTTACTTTCAGTGTTGGAATCAAACAGTTCAAATAGTAGTCCACTCATCAGTCCATGGTTCACAGCTGACTTGGATCATCTTTGTTTAGCAGTTGTAGCTAAAGGTTTTATCGGGTTCAATGTCAAAGCAGAAAATGCTGAAGGAAGTAGATTTAAGCTGGATTTTGAAGAAGTAAATCTCTACCAGGTAAGTTGTAAGATAATTGAATGCACTGGATAGAACCCGTCATCACTTCAAAACACTCATTTTTAATCATTTCCAGATATTAAATATATACACAATTATTGCATGTATATGTATGTTAATTTTAAGAACAATTTTTTTACTGAATATAATAAACAAACATTCAATAAAATTATAAAATCAAACTGATATAGGAAAAGTTTTTTAATTAATCTCAATACAGTAGGATGTGGTAGTATGGCCTAATAATTGCTATGGCCGGTTGTTCTGGCTTGCAAAAAGTCAAACTGGCGTATTAACTCAGTGTATAGCCAATATTTTTCTGTGCCTCTTATGAATAAAATAAGTGTTGTAAAATAAATGTAATTATGTAATAATTTTTGTTGCAAATTATTGCAACATATAATAATGTGACCCTGTGGGCATGGATGTATACGTAATTATACAAAGACATCAATCCATCGTAATACATAATTTCTAATTGTTCATCATTCACAAAACACTCTAGATAAAATGATGCACACTAGATTCTGAATGCAAATTAGAAGTAAATAATAAGTGTAAAATCACAGCTAGTCTCGGAATCGCAGAACAAGCGTCTCTGGCATTTCCGAAATTCCAGAGGGGGTCAATAGACCAGGATGCAGTATCTTGGGAGAGGCAGTATTTAGACTTAATAAACACTTAAAAAATGTTATGTTTATAAAAACTTCACAGTTTAATCACAATACCAGCTAAACTCAAAGAAAGAATAAAAAGGGTTAAGCTACTTAGACACACGCATGAAGTGTAATTAAATCCACTCTCTGAAAGACACACCCAAACTGGTTGATTTCCGTAATAAAGCTGGAAGGTATTGTGATAGGAAAAACGGGTCAGTTAAATTACAAGTTTTATTACAAATTTTATTGATTATGATATTATTTTTTTTTCAGAAAAGCTGGGTAGTTTTACATCTCACTACACCTTTACCTGAACAGTTGAAAGGAAGTAATATTCGTTTGGTTTTAACACCAACCTCAAACGATGTATTTAGTATACAAAGACTTTCAAGTTGTAACGCTCAAGGTAAATTCAAAATAATTTTTTCTTTAACTGTTTCTTCTAAATATGTTTTTAAGTTTTAAATTCCATATTATTACCTACACATATAAGTATAAAATTAATTTAATTTTACCTTGATTTGAACTTTTATAAAATCCACATGGAGTAAACAAAAATTGGCAGTCATTGGGTACTGCAGCCAGAAGGGAAAACTTAAGACTATGAAATAATAGTATTTTTTTTTAATTTTCAACTTAATTGTAGTATCAAAAATTTAAATTTTATAATTTGTAAATTAAAAGCATTAACAGTAGTCTGGTTTTCACATTTTTACATGGTTTATTTATTAATTAAAACATATGATGGGTTATGCAAGCCCAGTACAAACTATAAATATAATTTAATTGACATAATAGTTAATCAAGATAGTCAAAATAAATATGACCGATCCGTCAAAGTCAAATTTCTTTTGAAAGGATACAAATATTTGCTGAAATTTATCATGCATAAAGATGTTTGCTGAACCATATTCTAAAAATCAAAACTCAACGAATATTCATAAAATATTTTATAATATTTTTTAATATTTAATACTACTGAAATATAGTTTAATGATTTAAAAAAACAACAGAAGTTCTAGTTCTTATCTTGACTATTGTTACTGCTGCTTATATCTAGTGTTTGAGTTTATTGAAGCCATGGTAAGTAGTGCTATCTGCAAAGAAGGGGGCATTGCACTAGGAAACATGAGTTAATAAATTTCTGTATTTTTTATTATACACTATAATATTATGAAATTTGATAAAACTTTGGTCAATTTAGTTTTGAATAACAAAGAGGAAAAGTAATACTTTTACTAAATACTATTGATTAAATTTAAGTTTTTTGTATTTCATTCTATTTTAAAATTATTGCAGAATTTTGGTTGATATAGTTTTGAGAAAAAAAAGAAGATTTTGTAATTCTTCTTTAAGAAATGACAAAATTTTGTGTTTGTAATATTAATTGCAATCTATTTAAACTATAATTTTGCATAATATTTGTAGTGGGTTTTAAGTGTTTTTTAGTATCTGATTTAAATAGCAGCATCACTAAATAAAATATGATATTTTAATATAATTAAAAGACTAATTAAATCTTCTGTATTTATTAAAATTATAGAAGAAGGTGATGTTGCTCTTTTGAGCTCAGAAGAACTCAAAGCCATAGCTCCTTCAAAAAATAAAGAAATCATTTTTGATGTTTATTCAGATAATGGATATAAAGGTAAGAAATCATATTATCTTGTATATTATATATTTGTATAGCCAGGGGCGGAGTTAGCATGGGCAAATTTTTAGGAGCGGCAAAACGGAAAAAAACTGGAATTTGGGAAATAATATAACAGTACTGTACTATGTTTTAGAACATAAATAAAACTCCATTTTACAACAGGATGCGTATGAGCGTCTGACATAGATGTAGTCATGAATGAGCTAATGCCAAGTTATTCGTTTGACTCAAACTAAATGTACGCCTGTACACTGACATGTTTGTGAGTGTGTGTGAGAGAGAGATGCGGCCACTGCTTCGTACATCCTCGGCTCAGTTCGGCGGCGAATCAATAAACTTCATGCCTTCGGCTAACACCGAGAAAGGCGAGAAATCACAGTTGTCTGTTTTGTCATTCGTTCAGTTCAGTCTTATTGTTGTTTGCGTTTCACTATCACCACTGTTTCACTTTTTCACTGTTCTTGTGCTGCAGCACAACTCTTCAGTGCGATTTGTTCAGAGTAAAACTGATTTACTGTACTTTTGTTTTTAAAGTTTTGAACTTAGTAGCCTAAGTAGCCTATTATAGTAGTGTAGTGTGTTTTAAAGAAAAGTGTTTTCAAACTCAACATGGATGGACGTAATTGTTTAATGTATAATGTATAATAAACTTTAAATACGTGATTTGAAATTGAGGTGTCTTTTATTATTTTGCAAAATCACTTCTGAATTTTACCTTGTAAAAATTACGTAATAACATAATTAAATTTGTAAAGGTAAAATTAGACTTAGCACCCTCACCTCCTGTTGGTGTAATCATGCAGAAATATTAATAAAAATTGAGTATAATATTTCTCTAAAGGTGAAACGTTTATTTGTTTGTAATTCAAACTACATATATTACAACTGGAAGGTTGTCGCACTAGTTCGTTGATTCCGTTTTACGTATTTTTTTTACCTTGTGTTGTTTTTATTCAATTGATAGCAAGGCAGCTCAAACTCCTTGAGAGTTCTTGACTGAATTTATTGAATTATATTGGAGTTTTACCTGCTTGTGTCTCATTAAGAGCAAAGAATACTCCGACAGGAATAAAAAAGACCTTGCGCACATAGCTCTCGTTCACAAATACAAGGAGTTTGATCCGTTGGCAGACAGAAACACTGTTGTTAAAAAAAATTAATGCATTGCGTACGGTTTATAAGGAAGAACTATCAAAAGTTAAATATTCGTCAATGAATATTGGACAAGAAATCGTTGCATGTAAACAGTACTCACACTTTCGATTTATTGTAACGATAAATTGTTACGATTTATCGTAGCATGTAAACCGGGCTTAAACTCAATGGTGCTCGACCGGGATATTTTGACAATAATATAGAGATACCTTTGGATTAGTCAAGATTTTAACTTTCTAAAACTGCCATCCAATCAAACGTCACTTGCATAGTTCCAATGATATGGAATTGTCTGTAAACCTTTGCAATTGGACAAATTTCAACCAATAAAAAAATACATTTTGAGTTCGAGATATCTCTTATAATTCGAATTATTTCAATAAACTTTTTTATATTTTTTATTTATAGACCAAAGTTCAATCTTTCGTTTGGTGTAAAGCAAACTATATTTACCCTAACGGTTTTGTTCGTACAATTCTGAGAAATACTGACAAATGGGAAATTCAAAATTTGACTTTCTCACGCTCCTGAAGTAGCACTTCCAACGGTTTTTCACACAGAACGTCGTTTTTGATATGTCCGTGAGAAGTTCAATTCGTTCGATCTAATTTTGTGATTCAAGTAAAACTAAGTCAAATACTTTTATGAAATAATAATTTACAAGTATACAGTTCAATTCTTTGATTTATTCTCTACACTTTCTTATAATAATATTTCATATTTGGGCAAGGAATATATTCCTAAATTACTATTCATACTAAGCCTAGTTTTGTTGGGAGTCTTTGAACTGGTGTCAAAATAAGAAATTTTAAATTGATAAATATTTTTATACAGTTCTATTCAGGACTAAATTACGAAATTTTTACATTTACGAAAAAAATACAAAAAATGTTTACTACTTTTTATGTAGGCATAGAGTTGAACTTTTTCCTTTCGTTACTAAACATTTTTATTTCTTGAGCTAATAACTTTGTAAATTTTACATCAATCATTTGTTTTACTGGCATTTATAAATTCTTTGAACCTTTCTCTACAAAAAAGCTACTGAACACTTTTGGATTGGTTTATAATTACTATATTTGGCGAATTTTTGAAAATATGCTTGCACACGCACCGAAATGGCTTGACTTCAGAAAAACGTTAGCATTAACACTTCTAGTGTTAATTATGGGGAGGGCGGCAATTTCAAGAGGCCCATAGGCGCAAAATATGTAGATCCGGCCCTGTGTATAGCATGTGTTTATTATGACTTATAAATACTATTGTTTGAAAATCTATACTATTACATAAAAATCTAATGGTGTCTGTCTGTGTGTGTTACTCTATCACGTAAAAACTACTGGGTGGATTTGAATGAAATTTGGCACATATATAAATCATGACCTGGAATGAGACATAGGCTAGAATTCATTTAGATTTAAGGGTTGAAACAACCCATAAAACAATAAATATTTATTATCCATTAAGACTAGAGAGCTGGAAATTTGTACATTGATTTCTTACAAGTTATATATTAAAAGTAAACCCTATTTCTATTTTTTAGTGTACTGCTAAGGGGTGAAAATGTAACAACCCCTAAAACAATACAAATTAATTATTATACTTCCCACTAAGCTAGAGAGCTGGAAATTGGGACATTTATTTCTTACAATACTATGTAAATCATAGTTTCATTTTATAGCATGCTGCTAAGGGGTGAAAATGTAATAATAACCCCCAAAACAATAAACATTTATTACTATGCAGCGAAACTTTGGACTGTGTGCGAAGCCACGGATAGCTGCTAGTTACTTATAAAATTTTAAAACGTGTTATGAATGTGACATTTTATTTTTGTATGTACTATATCGTTCCTAATGGACTAGTAAAGTATTATCCTTATATTTTAAATAAGCTGCTGAATTGTTTTATGTTCTTGTTTTGTGAATATAGATTCAAGATGGTGCTTCAAAAACATCCACCAGCTAAATTCTAATGTAACCATTACTTCTAATGGAGGCTGCAAGAATGGTTCAACCTTTGCATGTCCACCAGGTTTTGTCGGAGATAAATGTGAAACAGGTAATTCATTCTACAAGCAAATAAACTATAAGCTTGAGTCTACTTATGTAGTTAGACTCTCGCAGTTTCTTATGGTTTTATGCAGAACTTTTTACAAACACTTTTTATGCAGAACTTTTTTATGAGTGTAAAACAAACTGTATTTTTAAATCATTGGCATATTATCAGTCAATGATGTAATTATAAAGTATGTTATTAGCATTCAAGCTATGGTTAGATGGAGGAAACACTTTAATAACAACTAGCTTGGTAAATGAGAGGTTCTATTTTACAGATGAGAGAGATTAGTAAACCCCAAATTAGTCATTCCAAGAACCACTTAAAATCAAAATTAATAGTGTCACCTTGTCTTTGGTTAGAAGTTCCACCTTTCAAATAGGGCAGAACATTCCTGGCGCCAAGCCTTCTCTGGGCAGAATGTTCTTGACACCAAGCCTTCCCTGGGCAGAACATTCCTGTAATCAAGCCTTCTCTGGGCAGAATGTTCTTGACACCAAGCCATCTCTGGGCAGAACGTTCCTGGAATCAAGCCTTCTCTGGTCAGAATGTTCTTGGCAGCAAGCCTTCTCTCGGCAAAATGTTCTTGACACCAAGCCTTCTCTGGGCAAAATGTTCTTGCCACCAAGCCTTCTCCGGGCAGAATGTTCTTGACACCAAGCCTTCTCCGGGCAGAATGTTCTTGATACCAAGCCATCTCTGGACAGAACGTTCCTGGAATCAAGCCTTCTCTGGTCAGAATGTTCTTGACACAAAGCCTTTCTCCAGGCAGAATGTTCTTGACACCAAGCAAGCCATCTCTGGGCAGAACGTTCCTGGAATCAAGCCTCCTCTGGTCAGAATGTTCTTGACAACAAGCATGCCTTTTCTGGGCAAAATGTTCTTGACACCAAGCCTTCTCTGGGCAGAATGTTCATGACACCAAGCCATCTCTGTGCAGAACGTTCCTAGAACCAAGTTTTCTCCGGACAGAATGTTTTTGACACCAAGCCTTCTTTGGGCAGAACATTCCTCGAACCAAGTTTTCTCCGGGCAGAATGTTTTTGATACCAAGCCTTCTTTGGGCAGAACATTCCTGGAACCAAGTTTTCTCCGGGCAGAATGTTTTTGACACCAAGCCTTCTTTGGGCAGAACGTTCCTGAAACCAATTTTTCTTAGAACGGTCCTTGCACCAAGCAAGAACATACTCTCAGCAAAAATTCTGGTCCCAAGTTGTATTGTATCACTCACCAAAATCTCAGATATTTGTTTATTATTATTAGTTCAATTATTAAATTTAATTATTTAAAGATATTAACCATCTCATATATAGGCTTCATTGAAACACCCCATAAATGCAAAATCCTTTAATCATATTAATTTAAAAAAGAAAAATGTATAACAATCTCATTTTAGTTTGGTAGATATTTGGAAACTTTAGTCTGTAATTGATTGCAAAAGATTTTTAATTTCAGAAAATGAAAAATGTTTTGTCTCATTGATCATAAATATCAATTTGTACAGAAAAATAAATAACTTTGAATTTTGTTTACCTTTGTTTCTGTGAAATAACCTATTGTTAATCAGGAAGTGTGATTTGACCAAACGAGTACACAGTAATAACAATTTTCTTTTTTAGCTTGTGGCCGCAATAGCTTTGGCTTAGATTGTGGAGGCATTTGCTCGCTACACCCAGAGGAATGTAAAGGTACACGTCTTTGTACTGCAGCAATGGGTTGTCATTGTGCTCCAGGGTTCTATGGAGAAACGTGCGAGGAACGTAAGTAATTTGTAATGATGAAAAATTTATAATGGATTTCACTATTATAGATTAAAAAGACGTTCTTCCAGATACTGTAGTCAAAATTGAAAACAATATTAGAAAATGTATTTTACATCATAAACAATAACACGCAGAACACTACACATACACTACACACAGTACTGTAAACGATAGTTTTAAATTATACACAACATTTTGCGAAGAATTTTAACACTTTGCATCTTCAGGTGTAAACAAACTAAGTCCTATGATGGTAGCGGACGCCTAAGCCTCTCAGAGCGACTAACATTGGTTAACTGAGGGCTCGGTTGAAGGACATTCCTAGGAACAATCCAACCACGTTCAAGTTATCAATTTCCATAATAGGTCTGTCAAAAAGTCTATTTACTTCATTTTGAATTAACCCTTTCCACTCCAATTACTGGGGACCTAGAGTTTCTATCAGCTCCATTTAATTTTGAGCGTATATTGCTCCAAAAAAGTACTTCTCTGTCAGTTCTAAAAGGCTAATTTTTTATTTGTAGTTTCTTCTATGACTAAAGTATAGGTTGTTATAAAATAAAACATATATTTTTATTTTTAAGTATATTTAAAAAAAATTTAATTATTGAAAAAATGGATATTCGTAACAAAAAACCGGAAAAAACAAGAATTTTTGACAAATTTTCAATGGAAAGACCTATATTTGTTGCTTGTTTTTTGTATTCTATTTCCTTACAAACAAAATTAAGTGGTTTACAAATGTTTTAGACAATAATACATTATAAAAAAATTATAATTGAAAAACAAGTTTTTTGTAAAAAATTAGTTTTTTATGAAAACAATTTGTTTTGACACCAACTGGTACAAAATTGCCTCAACTATTTATTTTATTGCTTAACATTATTTAGGTCAAAACTATTAAGTAAAGCTTTTTTCAAAACTTATTGGTAATATTGGAATCACTCAGGTTCGAAACAAAAGTTCCGTCGCCACTCCTGTCATTATGTAACAAACTGCTGTCGTCTTCGTTCATTTTATTTCACAACAATCATTATTATAAAAAGAACAATATTAAAAAATAAACTGTGAAATTACACACGATAACCTAGTACAACAAAACTAAACAATGCGTAAGCTCACTAAAACCACTGCGTAGTAAGTAGGAACCAAACAACGGCGAGAGCAGACAGCTGTTTACAGAGCGTCCAAAGACGGCAAACATTACATTTTCTATGATTTATTTAAAACAACAACTGAACTCAAATGGTTCTAAAAAAATTCCAAAGATAGCAGCACATCTCAAACTTCAACAATAGCGGTCATAAAAGTAACTACGTCCGTTCAAATGCAATTAAAGAACGTTATCATAGCGAGTTCGGGGCTCGCACGACATAGGAGAGGAAAGGGTTAAGGGTAAATACACCGCACTAATAGTTGAATTAGGATGACAAATACAGTTTCTTCTTACAGACATAATCGCTGTTTCTTTAAATACCCTTTTTCTCCAATTACCGGTATTCTCTTTGAGTAAAATAGACCCCTTGTCGGAAAAATAGCATTGTTCTTCAGCAATTTTCGAGCAATTGACATCACCAGCAGAAAATCCATTTCTTATGCTCTGAAACCCGTTTTTTTAAATGAGAAAATGTTTGCCCCACATATGAATCGCCACACCGACACGATAAATTGTAAACAATCTCCTTACTATCCGATCTCCTTACATTATTATTTTTTGGTCTCAATTTACTCATACAATTCTAAATCGTTTTGGAATTTTTAAACACTGTCCTAATCGAGAATTTTGCATTAATTTGCCTGATCTTTTCCGAAACCCCTTTTATATATGGAATCTGCATAGTGGCTTTTGGTTTTTGCATAGTTTTTTGGCCTATTATTGTTGTTCACTTTTTAATAGCTTTCTCAATAATAAAATTAGAATAGGAGTTATTTAATAAATCGTTTTTTATTTTTGTTATTTCTTAATATTTTAGCTTATCTCCTTAATTGTGTAAAATATTCGTCCCTTGAGGGGGAACTTGAGAATGGGGAGTAAAAACATTAGCAGGTGTCAAATCAGGCAAGCAGTTTGATGAAGAACTCTCAAACTCTTTTTTTGCAGAAAAACTCACAACAAGGGCTGAATACGCAACATTCATCACTGTGTCAAAGTTCAGGTCACTTCCTTAAAACACTTTCACACAATTGTCTCAAATCTTCAAGATAACAAAAAGGATTGATCTCGTAGAAGGAATTCATGATGAACAACTCCATTGTTAAAATAAGCTTTGGTTTTCCATTGAGATGACTAATCTTTAATCTCCTGTTAATAAACTGTAAACCCATGTACCTTCACATGTTATGAATTTGTCAAGAAATATATTGACAGTGTTTATAATCTTAACAATATATCACAGACTGTTATTTGTTATCCTCAAAGGTCCCGAGAAAATCCTGCTTACGAACAAACCTGACCTGACCTTGGCCTATCCATTACATCCTCATAGTTGGATTCCATATGGTCAGGTTGGTTTAGTGATTTAAACAAATTTGTAATCAAAATTTTAATATGTATTCCCAGTAGAATATTCAGTGAATGCATGTTTGTTTACAGAATGTGAACTGGGTAAATATGGAAATGATTGTGTCCAAACCTGTGGTCAGTGTGCAGAACCAAATAACTGTGATATTTACACAGGACATTGTGCCACATGTGTACCAGGATACTTTCCTCCTTATTGTAAAGACAGTAAGTGATTTACATTAAAAAAATACAATAGTATATGGATATTATATCGTTGTAGTTTTTATTGTAGCTTGCATTTCTTCTATTTATTAATTTAAATATTTACACCAGTATTTTAGTAATGTTTTTGTACCAATACAATTTTTTTTATAACCAATATGGTTAATGTTTTACTGGTAGGTAATTGTAGTCAAGCAGATCTCGGTATTTCCTTGTTGTATGATGTAGTTTTGTTGAAGATAGGGAGGATGAAATTACAATTCAATCTTCAATAGACTGGGCTTGTATATCTTTTTAAATTTTCTTCACCACTGTTGACTTTTTCATGATTACTTTCTATGATTTAATATTCTTACTAACCAACTCTATGTTCAGCCCTAAAGCCAAATAAAAAAGTATTGGTTTTAATACATTATAAAATTTGAAAGAGAGTAATAAATTATAAACTAATACAATCCTGTTCACAACATTATTTCAAACTTTTTTTTATATTCTGTCTAAACCAACTACAACAAAACCATGTGTACGTTACTCTCTCTCAGACAATTTTTTCAAGTAACTTGAGCCAATAAGTTTGTAGTTGAACAAATGTTTCTTTCCTCAGCATATCCTGTGGTTAAGAATGCACCAATTGTATCAACACCTTCATTTGGTCAAGCTGAAATAACTCCGATATTAAGTGGTTACAGTGGAAGAGGTGTTCCCACAATGTATCAAATTCAATACAGGGTTTGTATAACTGTTGAAATTATATTATAGAGTATTAGATTATTATGCAGGGATAATAAGTCTTTTCCATTTGAACAACTCATAAAATACCTTTAGATTATTTTCATTATCATTCTGCATTCTAGGGGCAACTTTTAGTTCTAATAAAATTACTTGTGAGATATGGTACATATTTTCTGAATACTTTAAATAAAATATCATTTTTTTTATTTATTGTGATGGGAATGAGTTTGTCGGCAAAACTTAAGTAATAAACGGTACCAGGAACTGGCACATACTTCCTCACAAACATATTTAAATTATTAAACAGATTCACTGTGACTTGTAGGGTGGGGTAGGAGACGTGATTTTTATTTAAGTTGGAGATTAGGCCTAACTAATAAATATTATTATTATTAACTAGAGAGAAAACTATTTGATCGATATCGAACAAATTTGCATCAAACACGTCAATTAGGTCTTTATAGATGCACGAAAAAAGGTTTTGAAAAATTTTGAAAAACAACCCACTTTATTGCCAAAAAACCCCCAAAAATCAGTTATTATTATTATTATTAGCTAAACGAGAATTTTTAGAAAGATGCGGTTTTTTTCATATGGTAGGGCGCATTAAAGGCTACAAATAAGCAAAATTTCATCAAAATCGTTACAGCCGTTTTTTTATAAAAAAATAATAACTGATTTTTTGGGGGTTTTTTGGCCAAAAAGGGGGTTGTTTTTCAAAAATTTTCAAAACCCTTTTTCGTGCATCTATACAGGCCTGCTTGACATGTCTGGTGCAAATTTGGTTGAAATCGATTAAATAGTTTTCTCTCTAGCTTTGTATACATACAGACAGACATTTTGTAAAAAACACTCTTTTGGACTTAGGGGTCCCAAAAGGGATATTTCCACAAAAATCTCAACATCGATTTTTTTTGCGATCACTATACTTTCTCTATACTATAGTATAGTGAGAAAGTAAAATTGATTCTTATTATTTTAACAGGTGCTTGAAGCTCCAATCCATTAGTTTTCTACATCCCATTTGAGTTGTGTAATATTTATTTCAAGCTTTCAGATTCTTATTTACTTTTATTTAGTGGTACAAAGATACTTCTTACTGTAGTGGTATGTTTTCCTTGTAGATTGTTGAGTTAGGATTTGAACAACGCAGAACTTTTCTGCTAGAGTTGAAAATGTTTATATAAAGTGTTCCAAAGTTGTGTGATATTTGATTTATTTAACTACTATTGAAAATAACTACAAAAATCAATAAAATAGTAAACAACAGTTATGTAGTTACGTTAATGTATTTAAAAAAAATTAATGTATTTGAGTTATGTTTAAATAATGAAATTAGAAAACATTGAAAAATTTAAATTAGTTATTAAATTCAATACAACTACAGACAACATGCCTATACCATTTGTCTTAAAAGTCCCACCCCCACCTTTAACTTTTGTGTTTGTTAAAACAAACAAATATCCTTTGGGGAAGGATTACTAACTTACCCCAAAGTATCTTTTGAAGCAATCAGAAATTTTGAGTGTCCCCTAAAAGATGTAGAAGTCGACTTAAAATTTACGAAATCGATTTGGAAGCAATATTTAAGGTTAAGCACTTTGAAATAAACATTTTTGTTTCTTGACATTTTTTCTAAAAACTCTTCCTTTTCGAGATATTAGCAACTTTATGTCGATTTATTTCAACACATTTTGTTTTGGGTGGTCCGATTTTTACTTTCTTTATGTCATTTTCCTAGTCTTAAATAGACCTTTAAAATGAGGTATCACATGACCATACTTCCCATTTAAAAATTTTGAGTTGCTCCCAACATCCCCAATTTTTAGGGGCCACTCAAAATTTCCTATTGCTTCAAAAGATACTTTGGGCTAAGTTAGTATCGTCCCCCAAAGGATATTTATTTGTTTTAACAAACCCAAATTTAAAGGGGGGGGGGGGCTTTTAGACACCTGTTATATTTACTTGAAATTATTGCTAAGTGTAGCTTAGTAAGCTTAAGCCTAAGTCTAAAATGTCCACTTAATTTCTGTTTCATCAATTTTGTAAAGGAATCAAAACAAGAGATACGTACATGGACCATTCAAGAAACTTTTTACAATCTGAGTGATATTGTCACCACTACTATACAAGGAATAATTCCTAGGAAATTCTATGAAGTCAGAGTCATTCTTTTCGATGACAATTCAAACAACTATCAAGGCGAAGATGTGCCAACTACAAAATTTAGTTTTCTGTGTGAAAGTAAGTTTTTAGTTATTAATCAAACACCTTGTGATAAAAAATTAAATATTATAATTCTCTTTACCATGGGTTCAGTCACTGTATGATTATTGAATTGAAAATTGGTCATAGTTAATTGTTACACATTAGCATTATTACTGTTGTTTTATAGCAAGGTCTTAGGCCGGCCGCACACTTATCCAGCAAAGCTGTTTTAAGAAAAAACGTTTTTGTTTTACGCGTAAACATGCTGCTTAACGTAGAAACCGTTTTGTTTAGGCAGGGTGTTTACATATAAAGCAAAACTGCTTTAAGCAAAAACGTTTTAGCTTGAAGCAATTTTTGCTTTGTTTTTACTGAAAACAATTCAGACCTGAAATTAGTATTCACAATGGCGCTGGACGATGATGTAGTAGTATTATTGTGGTACTGGATAGAAATAGCTTGCGGAAAAGAAGTAGACAAACTTTTATTGATATGCCTACATTCAATAAATGAGAAGAGGGAAATAGAAAACACTTTGCAGAATTTTATTGATGTACTAGTAGGCTAAACACCCGTGAAAAATCACAGGCTGATTAAACAGATACACATCAGGAATACATCATTTAAAAACAAACTATTTAAAAACAGCATAAGACCTTCTTATCTAGGCCTACGTAACTATATGCTAATGGGGATTTTTAACTCGGTAAATTTAACTCGGGTATTTTGTACAATAATAAGGATTATAAGACTGTGATGTAGGCCTATTTGTTAAACATTTTTATTTGCATACGTTATTATATATTTAAAGAAAGACAAAAATACTACCTTTTAATTGCTTTTTATTTCATATTGATAGATCAAATGATTTAGAAGTCATTAATATTATAGGGAAGATATTAATAATCGAATATGTTTATATAAGATGTTTATACGAAGATGTACAAATGTTTCAGAAGTTAAACGAATAGGTATCTGTTCGTATTTGTACAAACAAATATTTTGATGAAAGGTTATATTTATATACAGTTAATAACCTCAAAGAAAATATTATAACGTATATTATAGCATACATTAGTTCTATACCTCATATTTAAAAAAAAATGTTATACGAAGATACAAATGTTTCTGAAGTTAAACGAATAGGTGTCTGTTCGTATTTGTACAAACAAATATTTTGATTAAAGGTTATATTTATGTACAGTTAATAACCTCAAAGAAAATATTATAACGTATACTATAGCATACATTAGTTCTATACCCCATATTTAAAAAAAATGTTATACGAAGATACGAATATGTTTCTGAAGTTAAACGAATAGGTGTCTGTTCGTATTTGTACAAACAAATATTTTCATGAAAGGTTATATTTATATACAGTTAATAACCTCAAAGAAAATATTATAACGTATATATATTATAGCATACTTTAGTTCTATACCTCATATTTAAAAAAAATGTTATACGAAGAGACGAATGTTTCTGAAGTTAAACGAATAGGTATCTGTTCGTATTTGTACAAACAAATATTTTGATGAAAGGTTATATTTATATACAGTTAATAACCTCAAAGAAAATATTATAACGTATATTATAGCATACATTAGTTCTATACCTCATATTTAAAAAAATGTTATACGAAGATACGAATGTTTCTGAAATTAAACGAATAAGTATCTGTTCTATAACTCATATTTAAACAAAATCAACTTCACAAGAAATTATAACGTTTGAAGTTCTAACATAACCCCAAACTATAATCTACACTGGGTTTGTTTAAGTATTACAAATGATGGGTGAAATCAGCTGTTATATTATATGTTACTCACGTACGTACGTATGTTTGTACGTACGGACATACACTCGCTTTTATAAAAGTTGATTTCGAAGTGATGACATTAAATTTCGTAATTTTACAAGGATGTTTGTAAATACAGTTGATTACCTGTTAAATATGATTGGAGGCAAAATTAGAAAACATGACTCTAGGTTTCGTAGAAGTTTGATAAATTTAGATTTATGCACTTATCTATTGCCAGTAGCTGGAATGCAACAGGACAGTGCACTACGCGCATGCGCAACACCAAATGTTTCGCCTTCCAGCAATGGTTGTTGTTTGTGAGACGAGCACTGCCAGTTCTGCTCAAACGTGCTGGATTATGCTTCAAAGCGTTTTTGCTTCTTGCTCGATCACGCTTAAATGTGTTTAAATGTGCTGTACAGCGTTTTTTCGTTTTGCTCCATCGTGCTTAAACGTGCTGTACAGCGTTTTGTATTCATGTTAGATGAGTGTGTGTGGTATTCTTATCTTACACATAGGAAATAAATGTTTGAGCAAGTTTAAACAAAAACGTTTTTGCTTAAAGCAGTTTTGCTGGAAAGTCTGTGGCCGGCCTTATAGTTAAATATCACATTCATATCAATTAAGGTGAACAATGTTTTAATATTATGTTATGTTTATCATAATCATTGATTTAGTTATATTTCATAATCAAATTATAGTTTATTTGTGTCTGCATCGTATTCTTAAGTTTAAAATATAACTTAATCTCTATAAACTATAATATATTTGATTTCTATTGTTTAGTTTCATAAGCCTGTACTGCAGTGTCAAATATTTGAACTATATGATCAGATGTTTTATAAATCTAACTTAGTATAAATTATGTACTTTTAATTTATTTATTACCAAAATTGTTATAAATAATGCTCATAATCAAGAAGTATCAAAACAATTATCAACTAATGATATTTTAACATTTACTTTAAAAAGCGAAACATATCTAAAAATTATTGCTGCTTTTTCCTGCACCTAATAATAATAATGAGTTTATTTCCCAAAATCTTTACATTTTACAAATAATCAAATAAAATTATCTTTCAGCAAACCCAGTTACATGGACAAATGTCTGTCTGTATAGTTGCTATTCAAACACAAACAATTATAATTACTAAAATTATACATAACAAATCAAAACAAGAACAATTATACAAAAAATATCAAACTAAAAAGTTAAAAATAATTTTTCAAATAAGCTTAAAAC
>JAGFPH010008711.1:32950-53140 GCA_018207615.1 Philaenus spumarius
GTTTTAAGCTTATTTGAAAAATTATTTTTAACTTTTTAGTTTGATATGCTCTAAAAGCGTGTTTTTTAGTTTTTTTAAACTATATTTATTTTTCACTTTTTAGTTCGATTAATTATTGAAAAAAAAATTTGGCCAAGGACGGGATTAGAACCCACGATCGGGGATTGACGACAGCGACGACCCGCGCCTTAGACCGTTCGGCCAACGATTGAACTCGCGTAAGAGAGATATAATAGCAGTAATTAGCCACTGGCTTTTAGTCCAAAGGAGAGTTACTTACAAACTAACATACATACATACATACATACAAGTGAAGCTAATATAAGCGTGTTAATAATCCACAATGTCTCTCAAAAAAAAAAAAAAAAAAAACTAGTAAACATTACACCATAATTATGGTTGTGTACATAAATTCTAACAATCAATAGTTATAATACTCTAGTAACATTACTCTGTATTTTTATGCTCTAACATGATAACTAAACAAACTATTCCAATTTCTTTCATTCAAATATTCTTTATAATCTTTTATATTAATTGTTTCTGAACCATGTAATTCTAATCTCTTTAAATATTGGACAAACACCAACATAATGGTAGGTGTCCTCAATTTCTAACCTGTTATATAGTGAACACAAATGAGCCTCTTCAAAAAATTACAAACAAAATACAGTAAATACTACAATTGTCTGTCATGTAATTATTCTCTCCAAAATCAAAATCTAACTCTTTATACATAACATGATAAACAGAACTACAAGCTTTTTGCAATAAATTCATTTTAAAATCAGTCTTAATACAATTAAGTAGGTTTTTCATAGCAGTAATTCCACCATTTTCTTCTAAGTATTGAAAAGAATCAAGGTTATGTTTTTTACAAATTATCTTGACATTTTTATACCAGAATATATGTTGATTGATAATTTCACTTGCAAGCAATTTTGGCAGCCTAGGATCATTTAATTTCAACACTTTCCGTATATACTTGAAATGTAATGAAATAGTACGGTACATAAAAACAATTGATTCTCTCCCATCTCAGAGTACATTATAAAATCAGGAGTATTTTTTGGTAACATAAGCAGCTTTTTAATAAAAAATGTACGGTATAAAATTTTTCAACTATTTGAGATTGCATATCCCCCCCCCCCCCCCATACTTGCTCTGCATAACTTTTCCTGCACCTTTCAGTATATTTATGTTTGAAAATACCAAATCCAAAAAGTTGAAAATAATTTCATGATCAAGTGTTTGATGTTTTAAGGTTAATTTTTGAATTAACTTGTATATTTCTTCTATTCATTTGGTTAAGTATCTTCTCTTTAGTTCCAGATTCAATGGATTACTATATTACTTCTACAGTCAATACAACTTCAATGACAATTAGTTGGGATGTAAGTATTTTATTAATTAAGTTTCATGCAGTTTTACAAACTGCCACGATCCTGCTCACCGATTTCCCCACCAATCTTGTTCGGGAGCCGCGCTACTACGCTCCACCCTCTTTCGTTTGACTTACTGTTGAAAACGCCACTTACCCCGGTCCCCCAACCACTTTACTTTTTTATCTAATGATCTGGTAATTACTTGAAATGTATTTGCCCTTATACTTTTTTGTAAGTCCATACCGTGGCAAGAATAGGAAATGCTTTGGCTTTCCTTTTCTTAAAATTTGAAGATTGTTTATAAAAGTTTATTGGTTGTATGCTAGCTCAAATCAGACCCCTATCTCTAGGTTGTGCCTTTTGGAGTTGTACTTATGGTATCAAGAATCAGATATCTATAACCTATAACTTATGTTTAAGAGCACTGGTGATTGTAGGTAATTTATGATTTTTTGAAATAAAATTCTTTGTAGTTTTCAAATAAGGAATTTATTTTTAAAACAAAATTAAATTGAAAATTTAAGAATATTTGACGAAACAGCGTATTAACAATTATTAACCATCTGAAATTATATTTATATATTTACCCTAATTTTTGTAAGATTTGAAACATCTACTGACTCTACTTTTATTTACTTTCCCTTGAGTTTACATTAAATAAATTTATTTATTGATTTTTTTTTTAGTTTTTAAATAAGGAATTTAAAATACGGGACTTTATTTTAATAAGTATCTTGATTCTCTGTTACTTACAGACACTGGAATATCGTTCTTCTTTCTTATAGCTGGTTGGAGTTCCTGGCTTTGTCCTGGAATCCTTCTGGTCTTTCGGAGAAATCCTTCCTGGATATGCCTGGAAGTCGCTCCTGGTTGAAGATCTAATCTTCTTCCACTAGTTGTTTGAATTGGAACTGTTTCCTCTTCTTATTAGCTGGTATTTGTGATTTATTAAGTTCAAAGTGACCAACCAATTATTTTGCTTAGCACCCGACGTGTTTCCTCTCTGGTGTTTGAATCTAGACTCCCAAGAATTTCTAATACAGCTGGCTTAAGCTGTCATCGGTCAAAAGAAAAACTTTCAAATGGTTTGCGAAATTTTTATTTCTCGCGTTTTAAATATGTTCCTTACTCACATATTATTTGTTGATTTATTTAATAATGTTTGTATATCTCGTTTCGTCGATAATTAGTAGGCATTTTCTAATTATTTTTTATTATTTTATTATCCTTGACATTTAGCTTCATCTCTGAGTCTCTTAGTACACTATGTCCCCACTCCATCTTGATTACAGTCCGTTGTTTACATAGGCCTTTCTGGTTATATCAGGGATCTCGATCGTTTTCGTATTTCAATTTTATAATCTCTATAACGTTATTCATTGAGGTCCGATTTTCATTTTCTTGGTCTTATATTGTTGGTGACCCTTTCCTGAATCTGCCATTGTTCGATTCATAGCTGTATTCTTGATGGTAATCGAGTTGTGCGCTCCAAAAGATTACTTTTAATTTTTAAATTTATTTTCTCCAATTTTGCAAAATTTTTTATTTTCTCTTCGGTTCCTGGGTCGTTTCTTCTCAAAACTTTCAAGACCGTCTTCAGATTTGTTCTATCTTCTATGGTTCCGGAGATATGGCTCCTCTTCCGTCGTCGATTTTGGCTTTTGGGTATTTTGGGCCTAAGTTCCCCCTTTTATGTTAATTTTCAAATTTCACTTAATTTTACATTTGTTTTTAAACCTACAATACATAATCTGTTAACACAATTTGACATTGTTGTCGCTCCGGGGATTGATGAAGTTAATTATGCCGCGGCTAGAATTTATTCGGTGACAACAAGTATTACAAAAATAAAATAAAAGTTTGGTTTCTGTCTCGGCCCTGATAAGGACCGTATGTGGGACAGAATGTGCCTGAAGGGCGTTTTACTTTACTTTTGAGACTTGGACCTAAAAAGGACCATTTAGTGCCAGATAGGCCAAAGTTCGTATGAATTATTATTTACTCTTAGGCCCTGATAAGGGCCGCTGAGCGATTAAAAGTTTGGCCAGAAGGGCGGAGTTTCTCAGGTGAAGCCTGCTAGGTATTCGAAGCGCTGCGTCGTTTCGTTGCGTTGTTCGTAGTGTTGTGAAGTTAAGAACGCAGTAGCCCTGAATAGCGCTGAGAAGCACTACCCGTTCACCAAGACGACTGCAATGTCTTGGATCGGCTAGACTACCTTGTTCGAAGCGGCCCTGAGAAGGACCGTGTAAAGCTTGAAGAGCGTAGATTTGTATCGGGTGTCACGTAGCCGGAGCTACGGCGGAGGTTCTAGCCGGACTAGCCTCTTTTCCGCGAACGGGTCTTCTTAGTGTCTGCTGTCCGGTTGCGCTGATGTTGTATCGATGGTATGAATTAAAGAACCAGTAATTGAATTAGAAAATAACCGTTTATTGAATCTGTTGTTGGCCCTGTAGCAAGTCGGCAGTACTTCCTCCTCAGTTCGCTTGAAAACTTTGGCGTAAACTCTCTCTATATGCCTCGGCTGAGGACTTGGCACTCGTTGCGGGAGACTTCCCGGCTCCTTTCCTCACTGGCAGTCTAGGCTGGAGCGTACTAGGTTAGCTGGTGCTGGCTCAGTGGTAGTTCGCTTGTTGCTTGGAAGGCTGAAGCTGGCTTGGCTGGTCTCGACTGTTCGCTAGTTGATTGAAGGTGTTGGTTCCTTGGTCCCGGTGAGATCGAAGGTTCGATTGATGCTTGAAGTTGAGGTGTTGTCTTGGTCTCGGAGAGATCGAAGATAATGTTGAACTCGAATCGGGCCGTATATATACTGTTCTCCAGCGAGAAGTAACATCTAAGTGCGAAATGTAACACTTA
This sequence comes from Philaenus spumarius, assembly GCA_018207615.1. Classification (NCBI taxonomy): domain Eukaryota; kingdom Metazoa; phylum Arthropoda; class Insecta; order Hemiptera; family Aphrophoridae; genus Philaenus; species Philaenus spumarius. The sequence continues at coordinate 37,189 of JAGFPH010008711.1, forward strand.
GGGGAAACGTAGTCGACGAATTACAGAACGGCAAAGTTGCCGAGTTCCGAACCAGTGTAGAGTTTGGAAGCCTTGGCGAGTTCTTAAGTTTGCGGTTGCAAGTTCTTAAGTTCGCGTGGGGACTTAGAATATTTTCGACAGAAGCTCCGCGGGAGATTGTAACTTTCCCGGGCGCAGTGCGATGAACGCCGAGAAAGTTTGAAGTCGTTGTTTCGGCCGTTTGTGCGATGATATATTTAGTTTTTGTTCGGCAAACGTTTCTACGTTTGCCACTAAATATATTACGTGACCGGGGAACTGAATTTACTGGGGATTTTTGAGATATAACGATCGATGTTTCGCGGGAGATTACCGAACAACTTTCCCGTAAGACAAGGTCTTAAACGGTAGAAGTAAAGAAGCCGTTCGCAGTGAGGTCGTAGTGTCCTTGGCGGGAGAGCGTGTTCGCTTCCCAGACAACTGCAGTGGTCGGAACGGTCCTTTGAGAAGTTTGTAGGGGAAACAAAGCTAGTTGACTTTCTCGGAAGACGAGGTCTCGACTCCCGAGGAAAGTAGACGTAGATTCTGAAGCTTGCCGGGAGATATACGACGTGTCCTTGGCGGCCGAACGTGCCTACGTTCGCCAGACAGATGTTGTATCGTCCCGGGGACTTGTGGAGTGAAGCTCCGGGGAAATTTAGGCGAGTTTTCCCGTAAAAGGCATTTACGGGAAAATCGCAAGACGCTGACTGATGTGGACCCTTATGAGGGCCCAAAAGTTTGTTGTTGAATTATGGTTCGTTGTCGCATTGAAGTTGTTGGCCCTTTTGAGGGCCAAGAAATTTGTTGTGGAATTCCGTTTAGTGCTTCGACGTGTTGTCGGCCCTTTCGAGGGCCGAGAAGTTATTTCGGAAATTCCACCGGGTGTTTCGCTTTGATTTTGGCCCTTTGCGGACCAAACATGATGGTAATTGTTATTTTCGCCGGAGTATATATACGTTGCCGGGGAAATCTCACGAAGCTGAATATTATTGATAAATATTGTAGCGACGCTACAACAACATTTAACCCATTTTTACACCTTTTATTGATTAACAAGTTTTCTACTTTCTATACTTATTATTATTTTATTGGTTCATGGTATTTATTTCAAATTTGGCATGCTTTTGTCCCTTTATCTCCTTCATATGTATATTACATTCCTAAAAACTCTTAATGACTTAATTATTAACCTAATTAGGCTAATTTTTATTTAACTGAAATTTTAAATTTTAAATTCTTTATTGCAAACGGCAGTTTGTCCGTTGCAACACACACTATGAATCCGAATTCCACAAAATATTTCTGGTGCTAATTGTATTATAAAGATATAAATAAGTTCATATAAAAATAACATTTGTTGTTCACCGGTTCATTTTAAAACTTTTCATAAAAACATTAAATCTTAACAATTATGCCTCTTACCCCAATTGTGTCCCTCATATCCTGAACCTTTTTGGGGTTACGCAGACTGTTGTGAAGAAGTAATCACTTTTTTGGAAAGTTACAAAAAACTTACAACGGTTTTCCAAAAGCCCACAGAGAAAGGAATACTTAGAAAAACGGTTAGGAAGTTCCCTCAAACTAGAAGGACGGCACAAATTGATACTGTTGGCCCTTTTTTTAAGCACTTACTTGTCATTGCCTAAATGACTGCAGAGAGCTTAATGTAACCGTAGAGTGTAAGACAGTGTTCAAAAAATTATGGAGTATTTAAGATCATTTCAACGATTTTAATTTTAAGTTAGTGACCTGTTTTAATGACTAACCTTGATCCAGAATAAAATTTAACGAAAAATCATTTAATGTAAATTTCTGACATCAGCCTACACTTATACTACATACATTTCCTTTATTAGATATTTCGTTCGTAGGACAGACTAGATCAAGAACTCGGTAAACAAAAGCTACTGAATTTAGTTGTGTTAAACGTTTAACTCCAAACTCAATGTGATATTGATAGACTGAGTATTCTGTTTACTCACTCAAAACTCATTCTACTGCACAACCGGTTTCGTCCTTCAATCTCGTGTAGACTACGTAATGTTGACTTGTTTTGTGCTGCCCAGCTTCCGACCCTTAGTTTCACTATACTTGGCCAAATCTCGGCCCAACGTCCCTAGCCAACTGGCCTAGCTTCTGGCCTCACACTTTAACAGACTGGCCCAGAATCTAGATTAGGGTTATGCTTATATAACCCATCTAACTTCCGTGTTGACAAACTACACTGTTCTTACGTGCAACACAAAATCACTTTCGCCAAGCCCATCCTTCCTTCTTATGCTTCCTTGTTTACTTCGATATCTATCTTACGCAAATTAATATATTTACACTAAACATAGTAACTCTAACAATGAATATAACTAATTTATTATATCTTTTATTACACATCCCATTAATCGTTATACATCCCTCTGAAAAATATCGTCCTCGACATTTGATTTACATTTCCTTCGGGCAGTATTTTCATAACAAAACATCTATTTAAAACACTTACATACATCCACTATACAGATTTACAACATTATAGAAAAATTTACAGAACACACAACATATAAAACGACCAATGTTTGGGGGAATAAAAAGTTCTGGGGATACAGAAAGTTCGGGAAAAACAGGGGTTCAAACGTTCCCGCTTAGCTTTCCCTCGACTAGCGTTTTCCGTTTGAGGAAATATCGACATCAGTGTTTTTTACTGAGCGGTCTAATATCCTTTTAAACTTACTGAACCTTTTTTAGGCCATTTATGTTATATGTGTATACTACTCTTACATCGGGCCGTGCCGTTTGGAAGAGCTGTTTTTTGAATCCTATTATCTTAAACAAAATATTTATATGTATATTCGAAGAGCTCTTCAACACTTAAAATGTATTACAAACTGAAATAATACATAGGAAACTTGCTATAATAATGTAAGCGAGCCTTAGGTACGTTATTAATGATTTGAGTTTATTTTAACAAAAGTAATTTAAGGAAGTAATTGTACAATATACAAATAAAATACCTGAACTTGTTTTAAATGAAAATGCAACTTATAACTTATCCTAATTCTTAATAATTAATAATTATTGTGGACAATATAACCTTACTTATGCATTTACTAAAAGAAAAACCAAAGCGAATAGTTATGAATTTACTGAATTTAATTTGAATAATTTCTCCCCAAATATTGTATTTAAAAATTTAATATATTTCCTCTAATTAATGAACACTGGATACCTTAGTTTATTGTTTAAATGGTCTCTGATGCTCTCGAACGCGATGTTCACCAATGTTGGAGGTCTCATAGTTTCATCGAAATCAGCTGTCCGGTATTTGAATACTGCTCGAAACTCCCGAAAAGCTGCTATATTAAAGTTGTGTTGGTCTGAAGATATTTCTAGTTGATTAAAGTTGACATCATGCTGCTGTAAGAGTTGAATCGGCGTTTATATTGAATACTATTACATTACTAGATAATTTAATTGTCAAGTTGCGGTTTAAAGGTATCGGCCAAGTAAATCCATCACGACATTCGGTTATTTAATTTTTAGGACGTCTTACTCTGACCAAAACTCTTCCCTCAGTAATTGTTCTTTTTACCAAAAAGACAGAATCCAAAATGGTTGCCTTCAGTCTGGCCAACCTATCTATTTTATTAATTTAACCCTTCATTCTTTTTTCACCATTTTTTCTATTTTTGTCTTCCTTGTTTAATTTCAAACACCTTTTCCCTCTTGCTGATTTTGGTTTAATTAATTATTACAGCCGGAAATTGTAGTTTTTTTCTTTTACTAGCATACTAATTTCTTTTGTTGTGTTTTAGGAACGTTCCTCCGTTCCCACATGACCACCAACACTCCTGGTCTTGTACTTTGAAATCTAGGCCGTTTACCAGTTGCTGAATCTTGTCTAATGATTTTAACTAATTATTTTCCTCAATGTCTGTATCTTTATAATGGCTAGTCCGATTTTAATTATTGATGTCTCATTTTCTTTGTTTTGTCTCACTGGCTACGCAGAAACTCGAATGGTAATTGTCGGTTTATTGGTTCTTTCATTTTTCAATTTTCGCGAACTGTCATTGTCTTTTAATGAATTTGGCTTGATTAAAGTTTACTTTTAAAGTTTTTATCTTCACACTGCTCATTTTTTGTAAATAATCCCCTCCCCCCTATTACTTCTCATAAACTATCCGCTTGGCATAACACTTACTATTTATATTTTACTTTTCTTATAAACTATTATACATTTAATCATAACAAAATTATATTTTTACAAAACTATTTAAAATTGCAACGAATTCAATCCGTTGTAGTGTGTGGAAAAGGAATCCGGCGCACTCTCCAGATAGTGACCCGTTATCCGCTGACTAAGCATAAAACACATTCCGAGATCCCGTAGCCACCAACCGCTACCTCTACACAGTGTCTGCTATCCGCTGCCATGCCCACAACATTCAAGGTAGAGGTTCTTGAAGAATGGTCACAGCAGATCCGCTCTCGGTTCCATGGCCGCCGCTGCTGCTGCATCCCCTCCGTGGCTCTTCTCATATCTGGTATGGCAGCTGCCGCAATCACATCACGGATCGCAAGTATCCCCGTATCCTTGCTAACTCCCTTCAACAAACTCAAAAGTTATAATTAATGATGGCATTTTTAACTCTCCCAATCATAGTCCAAATCTTTCACAGTCCAGAAATCAGAGTAAACGCACATACTTAAGCCCTTAATATACCACATTGAGGAAACATCCCTTATATACAAAAACAAGTCCCTCCAAACAACATAGCTCTGCATTTCACCGACACCTTGGTGCACTCTGTCTTACAATCTATTATAACCCATTACACACATAATATACACAATACAACATAATATACATAATTCATAAAAACTTAGCAACATAACTTATGATTAAAATACAAAACATAAAAAAAATGCAGACTATCAACAAAGAAACAAGAAAAACACCCAACCAATGCTGCTCACTATTACGTAAGGATCTTCATAATATAAAAGACAACTCGCTTAGCTGGAATTATCTTGAAGTGAGAGGGTCACAAAAACATATATTCAAATTAATTCCACCAAGGACATTATAAATATATCTTTTATTTTAATCCCGCACACACAACTAATCACAGAGATACTAATTCATCCAACAACAATCAATCTAAATCTATATAAATCTTATGCCTAACTCTATGGGCAAAACTGACTTCAAATAATATATTTACGTCCCAAAGTACTCAAATAAGGACATCATTCAAATAATTAATTACTTCAATTTATTATAAAACAAACAAAACTGATTTACTTAGCTTGATGCTAAAACAATTTCCCCAAATATTCACAATAAATGTTCCTCACCTTAATTTGTCCTCGTGGCTTCTTCCGGTCAGCCCGTGTCGCCCCGTCCTACACCTACACTCGTTCCACCCAAAAAAGCCCTGTCTCGAATTTAGTCGCCTCTATTTAACATCTCTGTTCCCACTCAGTTTTACTCGTCTAGCTCGGTCGTTATTACAAAATGCAACTATGCGATTTGACTTCATCGCGTGTTGCACCGTAGGCTACCAATAAAATTCTACATCTAATATAGTTAAAATATAAATTAATGATAGCCCTCATCTCACTTCGTAACATCACCCAACCTCCTAAAACATTGTCCCAACGTTAGACTATTTCTTGGGGTGGATAAATGCTACGTACACATCAACACGCACACTCAAATACCAACACAGGCATTCCTTAAACTAAATATTTTTACAATTGAGGGCAATTGACCAATATATACATATCTTAAGTGCTAAGTATTGCAATGAACTTCCCATTCTAACTTCTTAACCTTGGGAACATTTACAATTGATAAACAAGTCTTTTTTCAACTTTCTATTTGCAGCTGTTTCCCCATGTTTTGTTAGTTCATATATTTGCAAAATAAAAAGTTTGTACCACCTACTGGAAGTATTTAGCTTCTTTATTTTATTTAGCCTAGATAGTACAACTTCCTTCAGAATGTCCAACAGCCCGGACACCCTGGAACCCCCTTTTTTATTATAACTTGCAGTAAATTTCTTAATTTTTTAGAATTTTCCCCGCTCAGTTCAGGGTTTATACTGTATTTTAATTTTAATTGATCCCTGAGCTGACCTTAAAACCCTTATTATTTGTGCTGTGTTATTTATTATACCTGAAATACAGTTTATAAGTGATAGTGAGTGCCTAAATATTGGATATGGTTTAAAAAACAAAGGTAAATATTTAAGATAAATTTTTCTACTATATACAAAACAATTTTATTTACCAAATAACTAAAAATTTCAAAATCAATGCGGGTTGTCTTTTCCCGACTTAAATAAAATTACAATTCTTTTACTATTTAGATATCTTTTCCTATTATGCAGATTGAACCTTATTTATTTATTTTTTATATTTGAATGTTTATTTGAAAAAAGATTTTTTTCCATTATTTAAAATTCAATTTTGATTTTATTTTATCATATATTTACGTTTTTAACACCATGATTAATTTTAATTTTCTTATAATATGTTATTTTAAATCATTCAAAAATACTAGCTTCCTCTACCCAGCTTAAAAAAGTATTGATAAACTATATCGGGATTCTATCTCAGGTAACTTTGTATAAGCAAGTGAAATTATTAATTTAAGTTTCCAACCTTAAGGTCCATTGTTCATCGTTCAGGCGCGAAGTATTTCCCTGATGTTCACTGGTGAGATGGATGTCTTCCCGTCGCGATTATCCTGGAACCGCTCTCTGGAGTTGGCTGAAACTGCGTCTTGTAGGTGTGCTGCTTTTAAAGTTGATGGTGTCTGCTGAGTTATAATTGAGTAGTCTCTATTTTGTTCATCCTCGAGGTATATCTCGACGTTCATAACTTGGATATGAAATCGAAATGATTTATGACAATTTTGATTTGTATAATAAACATTTCAAAGTCAATCTGTTCATTTGTGTAGCTAATTATTTGTAGCAATAATTACTCGCAAGAAAATAAAATAAGAATTTATTAAGCTGCAAACCTAAGAGTGACATCCTTGAACGAGTCTATTCCATCCATTTCTCCCTACCGAAAAAACACATGTGGCCCGGATGTAGGGTAATTTCCCTTCCTCGTGTACCACCCGATGTCCTAAAAATCCCTCGCGAACGCTTAATTTAATCCGCGTTTCGAAAGCATTTCTGTTTTACTTCAATTTTACTAATATTTTATTATTTGTACTACAGTAGAACCCCGATTATCCACGAGTGGATTACCCGCGTTGCGGCTTAACCGCGATCGCCAAAAATACCGCGATCGCCAAAAAAATACAAATTTAATACGTAAAATAACCTAAAATCGATACTACGGTGAACAAAGTTTAGCGAGTGAAGGCCCATTATCTCGCGCTAGACTTTATTATTGTAAAAAAGGAGTCAAATGCAAAGAAACAAAAATCAATAGGCCTAAAGGACTTTTTTACTCCATGCTGATAGAGATTGATATTGAAAGTGCATTTTGATAACAGTATTACTGTAGTAGTTATGTACTGGACTGTGTTTGTTTTGTTTTTGTTCTTTGTAAATATGTAAATAGTGTGTGTGAAACTATGTAATTTTTCCAACATATAAAGGTACGTAATACTGTACATATTTAAATTAATTGATATTATCTGAACCTTTTGTAAAGATTAATTAAGCACTTATTTTAGTTTTACGGTAATTTTGAACTATTTCTAGAGCATTTTAGGTTAGTTTCGGATTATCCGCGATTTCGATTATACACGGAAGTTTAGCCACCCATTATCGCGGATAATCGGGAGTCTACTGTAATTTCTTTTTTTATTCCCTTTAATCACTTAATTGTCTTTAACTAATTAGTTATATTTTTGTTTTAGTGAAGATAGTTGGTAGAGTAGGCCTATACTCCCCACTACTTCTGCCTCGTAATCTGTTGATCTTAGCCTAAGTTCTCTCCGTGACTCGTCGCTCGTGACGTTTTCTTGTTCCGTTCCCGCTTTAAAGTCCTTTAGTTTGTTTTGTTAGTCATTTTTCGTGCTGCTACTGGTTTATTAAAATTCTTTAAACCGTCATCCATAGGTAGTGCGTGACTTCCATGGACTACTTTCCTACGCGTGTTCAAGGTCATTATACCATAACTCCGTATTGTCGACTTACGTTTGCTTGAATCATCTGTTCCACTTGGCAATGACTTGTCAAATTCAGGGTTGTTGACATAGAGCTATCGCGCATTGAATGGACTAAGTTTCCGAGTACGTTATTGTTTTGCTGACGGCAATGCATTCGTTTCCTCTCAAAATTCACATGTTTTTGTTGTTCCCGACGCTGTGTGACCTTCCATTGCAACTCTACTTTATCCTTGTTACTTTTATCAGAAACAAACATTGTCTCGGCATTCTCGGCTTTTGTAGCTCTTCCTAAAATCGGTGTTTTCAGTCCCTGGCGATGTGTCCTATCTTCTTGCATATGCAACATGTGCGTTGCTGCGCTGGATACCTGTACCGTTGCGAGTAGAATGAGCGCCTGTCCATTTCCGATCGCCCTTTGTAGTTTCCTGGCTCCTGCCTCTGATTGTAGCTGTAAAAGTTACCCCTAAGCGGCGATGCATGTCTTCGAATTTCATACCTGCACTCTCTGGAAAAGTGCCCTGACTTGCCACACTCCCAACATGTATAACGCTGCGTCGCGTTCTGGTCATACCACCCTGCGGTCTCATAATGTGCACGGAACCCCTTGCGATCGTGCGCCCAATGGTTGTCGTAAGATCTCTCCCTAAATGGTGACATGTCGTCCTGGAACCACACCAGGCTCTCCCTACTATCTTGCATCCTACCATCGTATTGTGTCGCATATGTTCTCTGCTCGCGATGCGCCGACACCTGCATATGGTCTTCTACTCTCTTCTTCCTTTTGACTCAACACCGATCTTGCCCATTTTGCAACTTCTCGCCACTGGTGTTTCTTGGCCATCATAAAATTGACAATGGATGCCACATCTGGTACTATCCCTACCTTTTTTTCCAGATCATTCCTATCTCTCTGCCATCGTAGGCAATGGAAGAACGTATGTTCCACGCAATCTTCTTCTCCACAGTATTTACACCTAGGATCTTCCCGAATTTTGAAACGGTGTAGATAGACTCCGAATTCGCCATGTCCCGTGAACAGCTGAGTTTGTGTAATAGTCCATCTCTCCATGTTTCCTTTCGTACCACTTCTCTACGTCAGGGATTAGTCTTTTGGTTCATTGTCCCACTTCTATGTTTAGTGACCATCGTGCCTGCCATTTTTCCGTGGTCACCTTCCTCAGCTCCTTCCTCGGTATAAAATTTCTTTAGCAGTCCTCTCCTCCACAAGTAGATCAATCGGTGGCATTCCTGCTATTACCAAAGCCGCCATAGTCGACACCGTCCTATAGGCACTTATTGTTTTTATTGCCATTCTTCTCTGAATTACTTCTAACATGTCTTTGTATTTTTTAAATTTAAGCGCTTTCCGCCATACTGGGGCTGCATACAGTACTATCGACATCGCTGCTCCTGCTAAGACTTTTCTTTTACTACTCCTCGGACCCCTAAGGTTAGTCATCAGTCTTTCTAGGGACTTCACCACTCTCACCGTCTTTTCCGAAACCTCTCTAACATGCTCCGTCATTTTCGCACCTCTATCAAACGTCACTCCTAGGTATTTCACTCCTTTGCTTTCCATTACCTCTTGCCCTCCAATCAGTATTGTAAAGTTCCTTATACTTCTTTTAGCCACCAGCAGAACTACTTCCGTTTTATTTGGTGCAATTGCCAAATCCATCTTCTCTAGCCAATCGCAGATTTTTATTGCTGCCTCATTTATCAGCTCAACCACCTGCTTATATACTGTACTTATACTGTAGTATCGTCGAACGAATGACATCCTAATCGATTTCGCATTAAATAAGCCGCCTTATCGTATGACTTAATGTTGTCCCTTAACTTTTTCAACGAAAAATTGTCCAACATTGCTATTTGCTGTAGCAATGCTGGGTTGAGCCCCTTCAAAATATATGCACACAACTCTTGTTCTGGCATTTCCGCATCTATCCGTGAGCATACAAGTTCTATGTCTGCCCAATACTGTACGACAGATTCATCTTGTAATTGTATCCGATTATTAAGCTTCATTAATAACATCTCCCTTCCCTGTGTGGGTGTAAATGTATTTATAAACAGTCCCTTTAACTCCGCCCATGTGAAAACATTGTGCTTATGCTCAAAATTATTGTAAACGGTTAAAGCAACACCCTCTAAATACATGGGAAAATATAGTAATTTTCTGTTAACTGCCCAACCATTAGCTAACGATGCACGCTCAAACCTTGTCACGTAACTTAAAACATCTTCCCCCGTAGTACCCCGGAATTTACCCGGATGAAAGAAAGGTAATCCGCTCTGCCATTTTTGGTTGTATAAACAAACTAGCCTTACAACCTACAAGTTTTGTTGCCACTAATTTTCCGTCCACCGACTCAAAATTTACTTCGTCGTAAATATGCTCTTCTTGAAATCTTTTTTTTGCTCCATTGTTCGTGTGTCTCTATAAGCTAATTTCCGTATTTTTGTTTAACTTCTTCTAATGTCATACCCGCATCTAAGTTAATTTTAATTATACGCAAATTAGAACGTATGCATTCTAAATCTGCTTTCTCAAGTGCCTGAAAACCTAAATCTGTCCAAATTTTATCCGTGCTATGTTTGTTCAAAGCCTTTATTTCAGTTAAAGTTAAATCCATGCAATTTGCAGAAACTACCGGAGTTTATTCCCTGACATAAGCAAGATAACGCAAGGCCTATACGCTGTGGTATTTAAACACTGAAACACTTAACACATAAATGCTACACTCGCAAATTCCTGAGCTTGGTACGCAACGAAAACAAACATAGAAACATACAATTCGATATCTACTGTATTCCACACTTCCAATTACTCAATCCGCCAAATGTGCAAAATACAACTAATGGTATCAAATAGAGTATGTTGACCCGTGAAGACTTATTATTTTTTTTTTTTTGTTTGAGGAAAGAAGAAACAAATCGCTGACTACAAATTCCTATCGTTTTAACAATTAACTCGTAGGTCTACACTTTGAACGTAAAATGTATGACTCGACAAGACTATACCGTTTACATATCACATCTCATATTTAAAACATTTCATTAAAATCACTTTATCATCAAAATGCCAAACATGTATCAACCACTTATATACCACTCGAAGTCAAAAATAATCTTATCTTCTAAAGCGAGAGATAATTGTTTGTCTGCTAAATGGATCTGGAATCTCCGTCTAAGGATTTTTGATTTTTTGATTTTATATTAGGCTTTTGGCCACAAGAAATCGATTGGAAATGGTCACCAGTCTGGGAAAATTCGTTTTCTACTTCTTTTTATTAAATTAAAAAGTGAAATTTGTCCATTTTAAACAATACAAAGCACAGCTGATGCAAATGTTTTCAATGCCATTACAATAATCATCTGCTTTCTTTTAAACTGTATATTTTATTAGAGGTAAGCCTAATGTTGTATCTATTTATAGTTACCATGGCAACGAATACATAATAAACATACCCTTTATTTAGTTGTTTAATGTTATAGGCCTAACCTAAACGATGTTCACGGAAATTTGCAATAATAGTAGTTATTGACGTGAGCGAACTAGGCCCTAAGAATAAATCGATATTGAAATAATACTTTAATTTAGGCCTGACTTATTTCTGAGGCATAGCGTTGAGATTGTGGTTAATCCTTTAAACTGTATTTTTATTACAGGTAAGCCTAATGTTGTATATACCCTTTATTTAGTTGTTTAATGTTATAGGCCTAACCTCAAAACTCAATAATCCAATATTTATTATTGAAATCATAGCCCTGCTTATAATCGAGCTTTAGCTCGGTCTCCAGGTACTATATGAAAGACCCAATTCTACAGCCAATTCAAAATCCTCAAAACTAAACAAATCCCAAAATCTACCAAAACTTTCCCAAATCAAAATTTAAAAAACCAAAAACTACTTTTAAAACTTCTTAAATTTGATCATGAATAATCAATTACTCTTGAAATAAGTACCCTGAATTATTCTGAATTAAATCAGCATCGCTAGGTCGTGTTTGGCATTCACACATCCCAATAAAACACAATACTTACATCTAATAAAATCCAAAATTATATCAGGTCAAACAAAAATACAAAAGTAACTCAATGAAAACAACGTCTGATTTTCAATTAACCCAAAAATGCACTCTCTCAACTATGTTTAAAAATAAATAATCGTTTGGCTTTATGTGGTTATCCCACAAAAATGCAAATTTTTTTCCAAAACCATCCACATAATAAAATGCAACCAGTCCAAATGGCATACAAATTAATTTACTACAAATATCAAATACTGAATCACAAGAAATCAATTTAAAAAAATCTATCAAACGACCTATTAAATGACCTAGTTTACATTTCCGGATCCATGTTATACTTCCTGGTCTAACCTTCACATCAAATGCACTAACTCTTGTGTATATTATCTAACTTTAATATATCAAACTCTAAACCCTAATAGATGGTTTGTTCCCCATCAATTCGTAACACCTTAAAGAGTTTGAAATATGATGGCATTGATGAATTTGCAATGCAAGAAAGAGAGCCAGGAGAATTTTATTTTCATAAAGTAAAAAAAGATGTTGTATCATAATTTTCCATAACACGTTCAGTTCAACTAAACCCTTGTTTTAATTCTTGTACTTTTCTGTACAACTTTTAACTGTAAACAAGTTTTTAATTAGAAAATGTTTCCCCATTCCACTGACTAATTTAAATTAAGTTCTAATTTACAATACATCATAAATTGTCAATAAAAATAGTAATTTCTTCTGCAGCCTAATCAGGTTGCAACAGTTCTGGTCCAAGTAAGGTGGGAGAGTTGGGGGAAAGGGTGTAAAAGGTCCCCTGAATTACTCAGGGGCAGGCCTGAGAATCCTGTCACCAAGCCTGCCTAGAACTGAGCACTCCTGTATGGTTAATTGGTTTATATTTTAATTAAATCATATGCATTTGTATTTACATCCTCTCAGATTACAGGCCCAAATCAAAATTATGTGGTAATTGTTAATAACAACAGTATAATAATTCTTCAGAAATGTAACAAAAGTGAAACTTTTCCCCTTATAGTTCCAAAATGGCTACTGATAAGTTTAATATCTGTATTCCACATCACTAGCTTCGCTAATCACAAAGTATTTCTGGACATATGTTTGCATAAACTTTTTCAGCTCTAATGAACCAACCTGTAGTTATAAATATTTCAGTTTCAAAACTTGTTATTAATTACAGTACAGGAATACTAGTGAGTATTGGTGTCCAATACAACATTATCAAGTATCTAGGAAGGAAAAATACAAGTGGATCACAGAAAATACAACAGACACTTCATTCACTTTTGAGACTGATCTGATTTCAGGAAGAATAGTTAAGTTCAAAGTGCAAGCATTTACTTCATTAGGTGTTGCTCCTGTCTCAAAACCAGTTAGTGTCTCGACTGTAGTAAAAGGTGAGTTTCATAGTATGTACTCTAAATTTTAAAAAGAAATATTTAATTATTATCTTAGATTTTAGAAACAGCCTTAGATTAACATACAACAAAACAAAAGTGGCCAGAGATAAACACAGCCAAAAAGTATAGTAATTTATTGTTTTTTGTGTTGCAATATATATAATCCAAATACCACTCGCTCATCACAAAATCTCAAAAACCACCAAACGGATTGGAATGAAATTTAATATGTAGCTTCCTCTAGGGCCGTAGGTGCTCACTAGAAAGGTTTTCAAAAAACTCTAAATTTTAGGAGGGTTCGGGGGTTCAAAGAAAATCCCCATAAGAAATACATGGTATAAAATATTTATGAATTTTTTTTGTTAATATACATTTAACCTTCATGCGTTCGCGTGGGCGGTCAAGGGGCCGCCTTTTTAGAATTTCCAATGTCATGTCCATCAGTGAACATTGGTTGAGGTGGGAGGGGCATGTATTCTTTAGTTACAATTATGGCCACTAGTTCCGGCACAAATTAGATTTACCTACCCCCCTCATCCTACTCAGTACAGTTTCAAACTTGGAGACCTAAGGTTGGGCGGTCTAGTGACAGTCGCGCGAACGCCAAAGGAAATATTTTTCGTCATATTGGCCGTCAAGTGAAAGGCTTGCGAAAGTCGAAGAAACTTTACTTAACACATCAAAGCACAATGTACCTAAGTAATATTATCAAAACCAGGCGGGAATGCGGAAGTTGTGGAAGAAACGTATGACTAAAGCACTCAACCACTAAAGTAAAGTGTGATACTTGCCAGGTGACTGAGAACGAAGAAATGGAAACAGACTGAAAAGAACTATATTCTAAACTAAAATTATACCTACTACAAATTTTATAATTTTTTACTTTCTTTGTTTAATTTTTACCGTGTTAAATATATTTTTATATGCCAAAGGCCAACTTTTATCTAACTATTCCTTTTTTATATTTAGTTTTTGTGCCACGTACTCATAAGTTGATTATATTCTACAAGTGACAAGTTATATACTTTTTTCAAATAGACTTTTTTTATTTATGACACAAATTTAGTTCTTTATGTTTCCAGATTGAAATCTTTATGTGTCCATTATAATTGTGTATATTATAGTTTCAAAAAATATATTTCAGCCGGAAAAATTAACCCAAAATTATTTTTCAGTCAAGAAATTGTGTATGTTATGCTAACTGTAGGCCTAAGTTGTTTAAATAAATAATTTTAATCAAAAAGTTGTTTGCCTAGTTTTATTAGAGTTCCTTTGATTTTATGGCAGTGAATCATTAAAAAAAGTACAGAAAAATGCTTGATAATCTTGAAAAAACGTGGGCGGTCAACTAACTGCCCGCGCGAACGCTGATGTGACTCAAGTTGACGCGAAAGCATGAAGGTTAGCTTTGATTTGTCTATCCGTGCAGAGCCGGATCGGGCCAGGTGGTTTAATATATAAGACCAGAGGCTCTGCCCCTGCTTGCTTTGCTCACCAACCCCTGCAGCTACTCTCGGCAAAGCAAATAGAAACAGAAAAATTATTGTATAATCTGATATTTTCACTGAAATGACAATTAACTGATTAGGACAGTGGCACTTGGATTGGGGTAGAGTGGTGGGGGAATCCTAGTTGCAGTAGGGCCAGGTTTTTGTCTGAATGGCATGTTTTTTTTTTTTTTATAATAGAGCAATATAAAACTAACCTAAAAACGCTGTTGGTTTTAAAAAATTAACCGAGTAGGTTGCTAAGGTAATAAATGTAAATGCTTTTAAGAAATGAGTGTCGGTTCAATATAGGCCTAACCAAAAATTGTGTTAAGCTTCTAATCCAAATTAGCTGTTTTATTTATAATATGTAAGAACATAAACTATGGCTGACTTCAAATATAAAAATATGTTTACTGGCTAGCTAACTCAAAACACTATGTACACTTATACCACTTTGTTTGGGTGATTTTATATAAAGGGAACTAGTTTGCTTGAAAGTTGGATTTGAATGTTTCCCACATTATATTACATAGTACATTACTCACACACTCAAAATATTTTGGTTTGTTTTATATACAAAACATAAATACTCATTAATAATAATATTACTCAAATACATATGTGGCACGGCCCTTGTTTAGTTCACTCCTGCGTAGACCTATGTAACATAAACTCTTTGAGGGGTGACTTATTTTATGCTTAAAGTGTAAACAGGTCATACGACGTGATTATACGTTTTTGCTCGAAAGAGTAATCACGTCATACGACGTACCTGGTTGAAAAGGAACGAGTTTCTATTACGACGCAAACAGTTGATTATTTCACCACTAGAGTATAGATATGCACTGTAAAAGTGTCTTTGT